>NW_024121152.1:0-164975 GCF_016745375.1 Pimephales promelas
AAGATGGATTAGGTAGAAAGATAGATAGATAGATAGATAGATAGATAGATAGATAGATAGATAGATAGATAGATAGATAGATAGATAGATAGTAGATAGATAGATAGATAGATAGATTATTCAAAATAAAGAAAAAGAAAGAAAGAAAGAAAGAAAGAAAGATAAAAAGAAAGAAAGATTAGTTAGAAAGAAATATGGATTTGAAGAAAGAAAGAAAGAAAGGATTAGTAAAAGAAATATGAATTTGAAAGAAAGAAAGAAAGAAAGAAAGAAAGAAACATTAGGTAGAAAGAAAGAAAGAAGAAAGAAAGAAGAAGAAAGAAAGAGAAGATAGATAGATAGATAGATAGATAGATAGATAGAATTATTAGAAATAAATAAAAAAGAAAGAAAGAAAGAAAATAGATGATAGATAGATGAAAGAAAGAAAGAAAGCAATGATTAGTAAGAAAGAAATATGAATTTAAAGAAAGAAAGAAAGAAAGAAAGAAAGAATTAGTTAGAAAGAAAGATGGATTTGAAAGGATGAAAAAGAAAGAAAGGATTAGTTAGAAATAAAGAAAGGATTAGTTAGAAAGAAAGAAGGAAAGATATATTGGTTAGAAAGAAAGACAGATAGTATAGTTAGAAAGAAAGAAAAGATTATTTAGAAAGAAAGATAGTATAGTTAGAAAGAAAGATAGATTATCTAGAAAGAAAGAAAGATAGATTAGTTAGAAATATAGATGGATTAGTTAGATAGATAGATAGATAGATAGATAGATAGATAGATAGATAGATAGATAGATAGATAGATAGATAGATAGATAGATAGATAGATACACAGATAGATACATACATAGTCTATACATAGATAGATAGATCATTTGGACACAGAAAGTCAAATAGTTAAGACAGGCAGATGGATAGAAGAGGATAAAAGGAAGAGTAGAAAGGAGAAGAGATTATGAAAGGAGGGTAGAATAGGAGGACAGGAGGAGTAGAGGATTGGAGGAGGAGAAGAGGAGGGAAGAGAGAGGGAGAACAGGAGAAGTAGAGGCATAAATGCAACAAAAACTTGTAGTATCCTTCAGAAAAGAGCTGAGTGACTGTCCACCAATCAGAACACAGGACCAATTATGTGTGTCTCCCTTTGATCTTTGCTAATCAGCATCACCTGTGCAATCAGCTTTCCTATTTAGACAGAGGCCAAAATTGCTGATACTTGGTCCTCGAACAAACCTCAATAGAGACAAAACTATAGGTTGTATTGGCGAAATGACCTGACCGTGAGCGAGACAAGGCCTTTGTGAACGATGTGATGTATTTTTTTTGTGGATAGAGTTAAAAAAAGGGACCACTTTGGCAAGTTAAAAAACTGGTTTGTATTGCTCTGATCACAAAAGTTTGACCTGAATTTATAATTGCTGTCAATGGAGGAATGTCTGTCACTCTTGTCCTTTGGAAGGACACAGTGAAAAAACTATAAGTCCCAGGGATTTACTAAACACATGAGAGGAACCACAACAAAAATACCTACGTTTCAAGTATAATTTTATGCCCAAAGAGTGAAAATTGTGGCCAGGCCAGCGATTTAAAAATTATTTTTTAGCATTAGGTTTCAAGCTGGCTCACTCTAGCACGTGCTCTAGCTCTGAACAGTCTCTCTCATTCACTCCCATTATAATTTCAGAAACGGGTTGAAAAACATCATGAGACTAAAGTAGAGATTGTGAAAAAAGTATAATAGATATCAAAAAGTTGAATACAACTTTAATAGCTTACAAATTTCTCAACATTTTAAAGTTTAAATGACAGAAATAGCTGAAAGTATGCAGAAGTTGTAGGCTTTGAAAGCAGAAGGAGCATAAAACAGAATTTGAAGAATTCTCCATTGACTTCCATGTTAAAAAATATGCACAAAAAGTTTAATAATTTAAAAATTATAAAGGTTATAAAAAAGAAAAGTAATAGCACACATGTCCTTGAAAAGCTGCACATTTTGATACTTGAATGGTTTTTGTAGCACAAAGTAGAGAGGAGAAGAAAGCGACCGAAAAACGTACGGAAGAATACGGAATAATAATAAGAAAGATTTGGATTTCAAGAGTGTGAATGCTTGAAGCATTCACACTAATAACATGGGGGTCAATGGGGAATATTTGGGCAGCTCCTGCCCCCCAGGGGTGCAACTTTTACCCCATTGTGAGGTATGTTCTTACAGAGCCTGTCAGCCTCTTCAAATGTGGTGAATCGCAGGCTTCTGTGAAATCCTCGCTCGGAGCTATGAGTCGTCAAAGTTTGTCGCAATGTTAAGTCTATGGGATTTTTGGGAAATTTGTTCGCCCTTCGGGCGAACATCGTACCCCCGATCGCTTAGAAAAGTCATAGCACACCATTCCCGAATATTACGCACGTTTTGAGACCTCATTCATGGGTGTGTGACAAAAACTGCGGGAGGAGTAGCGCATCAAACTTTTGGGCCGGCTCAAAAAACACAATAGTAATAGTGTTGCCTTGCTTTCAGCAAGCACCACTAATAATAAATAACATGGGGGTCAATGGGGGAAAATTTGGGCAGCTCCTGCCCCCCAGGGGTGCAACTTATACCCCATTGTGAGGTATGTTCTTACAGAGCCTGTCAGCCTCTTCAAATGTGGTAAATCGCAGGCTTCTGTGAAATCCTCACTCGGAGCTATGAGTCGTCAAAGTTTGTCGCAATGTTAAGTCTATGGGATTTTTGGGAAATTTGTTCGCCCTTCGGGCGAACATCGTACCCCCGATCGCTTAGAAAAGTCATAGCACACCATTCCCGAATATTCCGCACGTTTTGAGACCTCATTCATGGGTGTGTGACAAAAACTGCGGGAGGAGTAGCGTGCCAAACTTTTGGGCCGACTCAAAAAACACAATAGTAATAGTGTTGCCTTGCTTTCAGCAAGCACCACTAATAAGTTTAAATAGGATTTCAGTAAGTTGGCTTTCTCAAGCCAACTTAATAATAATAATAATAAGTTTAAATAGGATTTCAGTAAGTTGGCTTTCTCAAGCCAACTTAATAATAATAAGTTTAAATAGGATTTCAGTAAGTTGGCTTTCTCAAGCCAACTTAATAAGTTTAAATAGGATTTCAGTAAGTTGGCTTTCTCAAGCCAACTTAATAAGTTTAAATAGGATTTCAGTAAGTTGGCTTTCTCAAGCCAACTTAATAATAATAAGTTTAAATAGGATTTCAGTAAGTTGGCTTTCTCAAGCCAACTTAATAAGTTTAAATAGCATTTCAGTAAGTTGGCTCTCACAAGCCAACTTAATAAGTTTAAATAGCATTTCAGTAAGTTGGCTTTCTCAAGCCAACTTAATAAGTATGGAGGATAACAATAGTGTTGCTTTGCAAGCACCACTAATAATAAATAACATGGGGGTCAATGGGGGAAAATTTGGGCAGCTCCTGCCCCCCAGGGGTGCAACTTTTACCCCATTGTGAGGTATGTTCTTACAGAGCCTGTCAGCCTCTTCAAATGTGGTAAATCGCAGGCTTCTGCAAAATCCTCGCTCGGAGCTATGAGTCGTCAAAGTTTGTCGCAATGTTAAGTCTATGGGATTTTTGGGAAATTTGTTCGCCCTTTGGGCGAACATCGTACCCCCGATCGCTTAGAAAAGTCATAACACACCATTCCCGAATATTCCGCACGATTTGAGACCTCATTCATGGGTGTGTGACAAAAACTGCGGGAGGAGTAGCGCGTCAAACTTTTGGGCCGACTCAAAAAACACAATAGTAATAGTGTTGCCTTGCTTTCAGCAAGCACCACTAATAAGTATGCAGGATAACAATAGTGTTGCTTTGCAAGCACCACTAATAATAACTATGGACAATAACAATAGTGTTGCTTTGCAAGCACCACTAATAACTAGAAAAATTGCATTTCCTGCGGAATATGCGTGTGAATGCTTCAAAAGCTTAACTTAAATGCTTAAAAAATATATTGCAGTTCAAACAACAGCAAAACAGAGCAAAAAAGAAAAAAAAGCTTAATTCAAATGCATTTAATAAGCTGAAATGCAAAACAAGATCCAAAAAATTGTAGAAAACTACAAGTTTACTTAGAGAGGTAAAGAGAGGTAGAGATGTAGACACAGAGGTAAAGAAATATAGGGGTAGAGAAAGAGACAGATGTAGAGAAGTAAAGGAGTACAAAAAAGAAAGGTAGAGAAAGACAGGGGGTAGGTAGATAGATAGATAGATAGATAGATAGATAGATAGATAGATAGATAGATAGATAGATAGATAGATAGATAGATAGATAGATAGACAGACTGTAGATAGATAGATAGATAGATAGATAGATAGATAGATAGATAGATAGATAGATAGATAGATAGATAGATAGATAGATAGATAGATTATTAGAAAGAAAGAAAGAAAGAAAGAAAGAAAGGATTAGTTAGAAAGAAAGAAAGAAAGAAAGAAAAGAATTAGTTAGAAAGAAAGATGGATTTAAAAGAAAGAAAGAAAGAAAGGATTAGTGAGAAAGAAAGAAAGGATTAGTGAGAGAGAAAGAAAGAAAGGATTAGTTAGTTAGAAAGAAAGAAAGAAAGAAAGAAAGAAATATGGATTAGAAAGAAAGAAAGAATTAGTTAGAAAGAAAGATGGATTTGAAAGAAAGAAAGAAAGAAAGAATTAGTGAGAAAGAAAGGATTAGTTAGTTAGAAAGAAAGATGGATTTGATAGATAGATAGATAGATAGATAGATGGATGGATTATTAGAAGAAAGAAAGAAAGAAAAAGAAAGAAAGAAAGAAAGATGGATTAGGTAGAAAGAAAGAAAGAAAGAAAGAAAGAAAGATGAATTAGGTAGAAAGAAAGAAAGAAGAAAGAAAGAAAGAAAGAAAGAAAGAAAGAAGGATTAGGTAGAAAGGAAGAAAGAAAGATGGATTAGGTAGAAAGAAAGAAGGAAAGATATATTGGTTAGAAAGAAAGACAGATAGTATAGTTAGAAAGAAAGAAAGATTATTTAGAAAGAAAGAAAGATAGATCAGTTAGAAAGATAGATAGTATAGCTAGAAAGAAAAGATTATTTAGAAAGAAAGATAGTATAGTTAGAAAGAAAGATAGATTATCTAGAAAGAAAGAAAGATAGAATAGTTAGAAATATAGATGGATTAGTTAGATAGATAGATAGATAGATAGATAGATAGATAGTGTAATGGATTTTTTCCCTGAACCTGACTACTCTACAATAATACACACTCTAGTTGGCCAAGTCTTATACTTTTACCTCAGCGCGTCTACAGTCGACGTCCTGCTGAGCTATAAACCTAACCTATACCCTAGCGCGTCTACAGTCGACGACCTGCTAGGTACTAATCATATAACCCAGCGCGTCTACAGTCGACGTCCTGCTGGGTACTAATCCTATAACCCTGCCGCGTCTACAGTCGACGTCCTGACAGGTACTAATAATTCTAACTTACTTGTTCTTGCTGCGCAGCTTAAATAACAGACAGACTCCAGCAAATGTCCTTTCAATGCTTTTAATTACGGCCAGGAGAGTTCTCGAGCAATACTCAGAGAACTTCCCAAGTAAAAACAAGGCCGGTGGATCTCAGACAAATTCCATTGAGAATCCCCCCCGAAAACACTGATACAATAGTTTTTATACAATATGGAGGCATGCCATAATGACATTAATTTCATTGGTTCTTCATAGGTAGACTGTTTTGTTACTGGGTAGAGGAGACTTTGTTTTAATGTTTCTAACTTAGTCATCTGTCTAGTTCCATTTCCCATATTTGTTATTTATACACAGTCAGGTGTTTGACACACATACATTCATCTCAGGACATTGTATCAGAGATTTGGCTGGTTAAATGAGGTCAAATGTCGAAACATGGTTAGCTTAATATATTCAGTTTAAAATTTTCCACCACAGTTCCCCTCTCTGGCCGTAAACAAACACGGCCATATTAAATTTTAATTCTTCTAATCAATTTTCCATACCTGCATGATCCCATTAAGTGTGACTTTAATACCACTTGTTATCTTTAACCATTTTCATCTTTTACTTTATAATTACCTGCAAGATACTCCTTCAATCAACATCCTAAGCTGTAATAGAACCAATTTCCAATGTTATCACATACACATACCATCTTCTCATTTATTCATCTCCTTCCAAACATTCTATCTTCCAGCAATCTAATTCTATCTGTAGTAAAAATGTCTTGGTTACGTATGTAACCCTCGTTCCCTGAGTAGGGAACGGAGACGTTACGTCAGAAGTGACGGAGATTGGGGGATTTCGCATAGAAAGCCAATCCTCTTCGAGTATTTAAACACGAGCCAATGGCATGCAATGCCTTGGGGCTGCGGAAATTTGCATAGCGTACTCCGCCCTACTCCGTGAGTATAAAAGGAGGAAGTGAACGCAACCGCAGTATGTCTTCGCTGAGGAGCCAAGACTGAACTCGGCATCTACCCAGCGATACAGCAGAAGTGGCAGGGAGACGTAACGTCTCCGTTCCCTACTCAGGGAACGAGGGTTACATACGTAACCGAGACGTTCCCTTTCGTAGTCACTTCGAGTTACGTCAGAAGTGACGGAGATTGGGGGTCTGTGCCATCACGCCATCTTCAAGCTGTCTTCCAGTGCCCTGCGAAAGTCTGGACCCCCGAGCCTTACCTCTTTTTTTTTTTTTTTTTTGGGGGATCCGACTTTGACACAGGATTACCAAGGTACACTGGGAAACATATCCCGGAAGGGACATGCTACCAGCTGCCTACCGAAGGGAGGACTTACGAATACACATATGGCCACATAGGAACACATATGGAACACTGGAGTACCAACCGCAGGTGGCTACTAATTTTAACTCCAGGGGTGGCAGATGGCTTGCCAAGGGAAGACACATGCTCAGAGAGGCTTACAGTGGATAATACACATGAGACGGTTACCATGGGGAACCGTGCGCATGGAGGCACCTAGCCGGCATCCAGAGCAACAGCAGTGGTGCCCGCATCGTCGGTGCTGGAGGACTCAAGACTTCAATGGAAGAACTGAGGAAATATCGCACTTATCCAGTCCGGGGAGTGGAGTGGCGAGCAAGCGAAGACACCTGAGCGGATCCAGAACTGGCCGAAACGAGTACGTGAGAGGATACCGGCTCAATTCGCAGATTATAGAATCTGGCGAAGGTGTTGGGTGTCGCCCAGCCTGCAGCTCTGCAGATGTCTGTTAGCGAGGCGCCGTGCGCTAAAGCCCAAGAGGAGGCTACACTCCGAGTGGAATGGGCCGTCACACCAAGGGGGCACGGACGGCCTTGCTGCTGGTAAGACAAAGCAATGGCATCCACTATCCAGTGGGACAGCCGTTGCTTTGAGAGAGCCCTTCCCTTCTGGCTCCCTCCATGACAGACAAAGAGCTGGTCTGAGGTCCTGAAACACTGCGTTCTGTCGACATAGGTGCGGAGCGCACGTACCGGACAGAGCAGTGCCAAGGCTGGGTCTGCCTCCTCCGGGGGCAGCGCTTGCAGGTTCACCACCTGGTCCCGGAAGGGAGTGGTGGGAACCTTGGGCACATATCCAGGCCGGGGTCTCAGGATCACGTGAGAGTAAGCCGGCCCGAACTCCAGGCACGCTTCGTCAACGGAGAATGCGTGCAGGTCCCCCACCCTCTTGATGGAGGCCAATGCAACCAGGAGTGCTGTCTTCATGGACAGAAACTTTAACTCTACCGATTGCAAAGGCTCAAAGGGATGCCTCTGCAGAGCACCTAAAAGTACAGAGAGGTCCCAAGAGGGTACGAGGGGAGGACGAGGCGGATGCAGCCTCCTCGCTCCCCTCAGGAACCTGATGACCAGGTCGTGCTTCCCTAAGGACTTACCTTCCACTGCTTCATGAAAAGCGGCAATGGCCGCGACGTAGACCTTAAGGGTGGAGGGCGACAGCCTGCGCTCCAACCCCTCTTGCAGGAAGGAAAGCACGACACTGATCGAACATCTCCGGGGGTCTTCTTCGCGAGAAGAACACCAATTGACGAAGAGGTTCCACTTCAACGCATAAAGGTGTCTCGTGGACGACGCTCTTGCGGAAGTGATGGTTGCCGCCACCGCAGGTGGCAGCGAACTCAAACCTGCCTCGTCCCGTCCAGGAGCCACACGTGCAGCCTCCAAAGATCGGGACGAGGGTGCCACAGAGTGCCCCGTCTCTGAGAGAGTAGGTCCGGTCTCAGAGGAATAGGCCAAGGAGGTGCTGTCGCGAGGAGCATGAGTTCGGAGAACCATGTCTTGGTGGGCCAATAGGGGCCTACCAGCAAGACCTGCTCCTCGTCCTCCTTGATCTTGCACAACACCCGTGCAAGGAGGCTCACTGGGGGAAACGCATACTTGCGTGGGCCCCGTGGCCAGCTGTGCGCCAGCGCATCCGAGCCGAGAGTGCCGCGGGTCAGGGAATAAAACTGGGCGCAGTGGGACGAGTCCCGAGAGGCGAACAGGTCTATCTGTGCCTCCCCGAACTGGTCCCAAATCAGCTGGACCGACTGGGGATGGAGTCGCCATTCGCCGGAGATGGGACGGGCCCGGGACAGCTCGTTGGCTGCCCAGTTCCGGTCTCCAGGAATGTAAACTGCACGAAGGGACCTCAGGTGCTTCTGACTCCATATCAAGAGGTGGCGGGCGAGCTGCGACAATTTGCGACAAAGAGCGTAGACCCCCCTGGTGGTTGATGTACGCTACTGCCGTAGTGTTGTCTGAGCGGACAAGCACATGCTTGCCCTTGAGCAACGCTCGGAAGCGGTGCAGGGCGAGCCGTACTGCCAACAGCTCGAGGCAATTGATGTGCATGAGGCGCTGGGCTCCTGTCCAGGAACCGGCGGCTGCATGCCCATTGCACATGGCACCCCAACCCGTGGTAGATGCATCCGTGGAGACAACGAGATGCCTGGAAACTCGCTGAATAGGGACCCCTGTCCGTAAAAAGCTGAGGTTCGACCACGGGAAGAAGGTTCGGCGGCACGCTGGAGTCACTGGAACTCGGAGCGAACCGCGATGCCATGCCCACCTCGGGACTCGATCGCGAAGCCACAGCTGAAGCGGTCTCATATGAAGCAAACCGAGCGGCGTTGCCGCGGCCGCCATATGCCCCAGGAGCCTCTGAAATTGTTTCAGTGGAACCGCACTCTTGCCCTCGAACTGTCGAAGGCAAGCCAGCAGTGAGTGCGCGCGCTCGTTCGTGAGCTGCGCGGACATGGCGACCGAGTCTATCTCCATGCCGAGAAAAGAGATCCTCTGCACGGGGCAAAGTTTGCTCTTTTCCCGGTTGACCCGAAGGCCCAGACGGGCTAGGTGCCGGAGCACCAGGTCTCTGTGTTCACAAACCTGAGCTCGAGAGTGTGCTAGTATCAGCCAGTCGTCGAGATAATTCAGGATGCGAAGCCCGTGTTCGCGAAGGGGAACAAGGGCTGCCTCGACGATCTTCGTGAAGACGCGAGGGGACAGAGCTAACCCGAATGGGAGAACGGCGTACTGGTATGCCTGGCCCTCGAAGGCAAACCGAAGAAACGGTCTGTGTCGAGGGAGAATGGAGACATGGAAGTACGCGTCCTTCAGGTCGATCGCTGCAAACCAATCCTGATACCGAACACATTCGAAAATGCGTTTGGCCGTGAGCATTTTAAACGGTAGTCGATGGAGAGAACGGTTCAAAATGCGCAGGTCCAGGATCGGTCGTAACCCACCGGTCTTTTTGGGGACAATGAAGTAGGGGCTGTAAAACCCGGACCTCACCTCGGCTGGAGGGACCGTCTCGATTGCACCCTTCGCCAGCAGGGTCGCAATCTCCGCTCTCAAGACTGGGGCATTGCCACCGACCATCGTGGAGCGAACTCCCCAGAAGCGGGAAGGAGACCGTGCGAACTGAATCGCGTAGCCGAATCTGATCGTTCTGATGACCCAGCGGGATACCCCGGGAAGCGCTAGCCAGGCTTCCAGGAAGTGAGCCAGCGGGGTCATGCGAACCACAGACGTCCCCCCGGAGGGGCAGCGGTGCGGGTCGACTGGCACGCGTGCAGGGGTTACCCCGCTCGGATGCGTCGAAGCCCGCTCCCCGACAGAAGGGACCAGGGAAAGCGGAGCCTTCCACGGGGGTCTGTTCTGCCGGGGGTCTGGCGATAGAGGGGGAAGGGATTGGCGTAGCCCTGGAGCGACACACGCACCCTTCCGCGCCCTCAGAGACAGAGAGGAGTGTGTGGGCTGACGCCCGGGGGCATCGAGCGCACCCACTCCAGTCTGTGAGCTCAGTGAGGATGTCAAGTCTTTCTTTAACCAGTTCAGGGTGCTGCCCACCCGTGGGTGAGCAGCGGGGAGCTGAGAACAAAAGATTCTCCACCGGCCCTCCACCGGGGGAAGGAGGGGGCCTGCTACCGCCTCCTGTGAAAGACTCGAGATCGTCACTGAGCGGCCCGTGTCAGGATCCTCGCTTGGCCTGGCGTTTAGCGGGGCGAGCGGCCTGAGGGGGCTGTGACGCCGGCCTGCGGCCTCCTCGACGCCGGGGCCCGGGTGAAGGCTGCTGCTGGGGCCGGGCGGGAGGGAGGGGAGCCACAGGGGGGCGTCCTCGGTGGCGAGCAGAGGGAGGCACCTGCGCTGATGACTGGGTGGAGGCAGCAGCTGGTCGCCGGGGCAGGATGTGTTTGATGGCCTCCGTCTGCTTCTGGGCGGTGGAGAACTGCTGGGCGAAGTCCTCGACCGCACCGCCGAAAAGGCCAACCTGGGAGAGCGGAGCGTCGAGCAGACGAGTATCTGCCAGGTTGAGCCAGAGATGGCGCTCCTGAACCACACAAGTGACCATCACCTGACCGACGGCGCGAGCGGCCACTTTCGTTGCCCGGAGAGCAAGGTCAGTGGCGGACCGCAAATCTTTAAATGCCGTCGTGTCAGTCCCGCCCTCGTGCATGTCTCTGAGCATCTTCGCTTGGAAGACCTGCAAAGTGCTCATCGCATGCAAAGCGGAGGCCGCCTGTCCCGCCGCTCTATAGGATCGCGCCGCCATAGCAGACGAGAACCCACAGGCTTTGGATGGGTGCTTAGGAGGACCACGGGTGGAGGCGCTCTGTGGACACAGCTGCATCGCAACAGAGCGCTCCACCGGGGGCATCCCAGTGTACCCACGGGCGGCCCCACCGTCGAGGGGGGGAAAGGCGGGGGAGAGATCGCGCTCTCGAGTGGACAAAGGAGCCCCCCAAGAGCGCGATAACTCCGCATGCAGCTCGGGGAAAAAAGGTATTGGAGTTGGCCGTGGCCTTGCGGCGGCAGCTTTGTCCAGATACCAATTATCCATCCGCAAGAGATCGGGGCAGGATGGAGGTTTCCATTCTAGCCCGATACTCCCAGCGGCTCGAGACAGCATGGCCGTCAGCTCGGGATCTGACACGGGCAACGCTGGCACTCCCGAAGGGGGCAACGCAGCCTAGAAGCAGCCGGTGCCGCCGAAGAGACAGCCGACTGAATCGAGCTGGCGCTCGCTGGCTCACGCACTGAGGCGGGAGGTGTGGCCCGAGGAATCGTCGGGGCTTTATCCCACACCATCACCGTTAGATCGCCGGGTCCCCGGGTCGACGGGCCCCCTTTCGTGAAGGAAGCCGATCGAGTAGGGGGGACCGGGGCTCTCACTCTAGTGAGATCATTGAGCCTCGACCTCAGTGAAGAGATGGTCATGCTCCCACAGAAGGAACATGAGTCATCCACGAACGCTGCTGCTGCATGCTGAATGCCCAAGCATACAAAGCAGCGTTCGTGACCCTCAGATGATGACAGAAATCTACCACATCCAGAAGGACACGGGCGAACCATCTTTAAAAAGACGTGCCACGTGCAGCTCTTTCACTTTATGAGAAAGGAGAAATTCACTCTTTCAGCGCTGAGGCTACCAGGGAGAAGCGCAAAGTCTGGCAGACCACTGCTCAGATCGCAGGCAATGCAGAATCTCGCTGGGTACCGCCGTCACACCAACACTGAAGAGGACGCTCGTTCTCGAAGAGTCTTGAATCAGCTTTTAGGAGTGAAGAGGTTCTCTTGGCTCCGAAGCGAAAACATACTGCGGTTGCGTTCACTTCCTCCTTTTATACTCACGGAGTAGGGCGGAGTACGCTATGCAAATTTCCGCAGCCCCAAGGCATTGCATGCCATTGGCTCGTGTTTAAATACTCGAAGAGGATTGGCTTTCTATGCGAAATCCCCCAATCTCCGTCACTTCTGACGTAACTCGAAGTGACTACGAAAGGGAACTAATCATACCATAGTACACTGTCTTACAATTTTAAACCTTGAGTCAGTTTCATCATCTTTAGCTATCTTTCGAATCGCATTGATCTATTAGGCCTTTAACAGGCTGATAGTTCTGATTAACCTTTTTTTTAATCGTAATTTGTTAGCTTTTAATTCAAGGCGATTTATTTTTCTAGACAGATCTATTTAAGTATCTTTGTAAAAAAAAAATCTGACCAAAAAACGTTCTATAATCATTCATTTTTATCCTTTAACACTAATATCAATAATTTTATTATTTTGTTTCAAACAATGTCATTATTTTAAATTAACTAGCTCTAGCCACGAGAACAGCCTTAGCTGCTGATATGCCAATTAATCTTTAACTATATCTTCCTACAATCCTATTTTCCAGAATTAACTGATAGGCATAACTTAAGTTGTTCTGCCTCTAAGTTTTGGCAATGCGGAATAGATCATAACGGATCCATTGATCCAGATCATTCAATCTGTAACTTCGTTGTGAATTTAGAAAGCTTTTCAGAATTTCTCTATTAGCAAAATACTCTATTTCTAAAATGTCTAAACTTATTAGAATAATTTTTAATTTAAATGTAATATGTTTGGGTCATATTTTTCTTGGTCTAGGTTTCAACTCTGTGGTCTACATAATTTGTTTTAATACGTTGAAGACCTCTCTCAACAAAACAAAATCCATATTTCATTTCTGGAAGCCGGGCTAAATAAGCAAGCACTGTTACTGTATTCCTAGAATAGACTAGACCCGCAGTCACCTCTCAGATATCAAATACAGACATTAGACAATACATGAACAGAACATTTCAGTAATCACACTGGTAACTTCTTTAACTATTAATAATCCATAATTAATTATTTTTTCCCAAATCAATTCCCTTTTAAAAGTTTTTCTTTCTCTGTTTTTACAATTGGAAACACCTAAAATTAATGTAGACATTAATTCATCACTATAAACTGTTAACCAATTATCTATTCAGACCTTGTCCAGCAAAGTAACTTATCACCTATTCTCTTTCATTAGAGATCAACTATTACAATTTTATTTTTATTTTTTAGTATCTATGATATCTGTCTTAGACTTGTTAAAACTTTTTTGAAAGTTTCTTCAATAATAGTCCCTAAATTATTTATTATTTTTACAGTAATGAATAGTTAGAGTCCCTATAGACGAATCCGACGAGCGTTCTTGTGTAGGCTGCCATCTTGTGGCGACGCCATTACTGAGCTGTTACACCGGCATAGACATATGCACCGGTATGTAAACAAACCTCGGAGATAAGGTGATAACGCACCCTTGATGACAGCTACAGCCAGGCAGACTTGTTGGGTTGATGATGTTAGACATTGGCCTCCAGTCACAGATGAAGGTACAAACGATCTTACAGATTATTTATGAAAATAGCTTGGCAAGCTAGCTAGGCTAACGTTTGCTACCGAGGAAACTAAAAAAAGATCTGTCCATTTGGCAACAATAAATAAATAAATAAATGAAATCAAATAAACAATTTCATGTTTTTCATTTGTGTGCATTATTTATCTCATTTTTACATTGCAACGGGCAAGGGTAAGGTAACGTTACAGCTAGAAAGTATACATAATATCGACCAACTACTGTTTTTAAACCATGGAAAGAGGTCAATATAACAGCAGGAGAACAATTATGTCACATAACGTTACATTCAGCTCAGGAAAGCCATTTAATGACCATAGCATGTAAATTGAATAGAAAAAATAACAAGAGAGGAGATTTTGCTGATCACTATATCACACATTTATTATATTTTTTTACTTATGTCATTAAATAATTGTTATTATACGCGAATGTCCGCGTCTTGTACTCGCCCAGGAAATCTGTGTAAACCGTACGGCTCCAGACAGCAGTCGACCTGGGGTATTCACAATGTTTTTTCTTCAAAATTGAAATTTTACTGCCACCATTAAAACAATTTATAACGGAAACTGTTTACCCACTCGACATTATACAAGGGCTAACGTTGTAACGTTAGTGACAGTCGTAAATCGCGAGCTGTTTATTCCAGTGGACGCAAGTTGCAACTAAAACAATAGAAGGCAATGGCGCAACGCTACCCAGCAACAGCTCAGTAATGGCGCCCGCTTACTTCCGGTAGTTTCGCCGGATTCGTCTATACTCTACGGAATTTAAAAAATGTTCTTCTTCTCAATTTACGTGTACCTGAAATTAGGGATGCAAAATATATTGACCACATCAATATCGGGCGATAAATGGTCTTTCTTGATTTATTTATTTTTTTTTTTTTTTTTTATGTTATCGTTATCGATTCAATAGGAAATTTGGGCCGATATATCAAAGCCGATAGATATATAGATTATTTACTTCAGTTTAGAGATGCGCGTGGTTCGCCATGATGGTTCTGAATAATAAAAACACGCCTGCAAAAGAATGTTGTGAATTCTTGTTCGCCAGTGTTTAAGTGCGACAAGCGCGTTGTGGAAAAAACACATCTATGGACTTAAGCCTTCATGACATGCACAGTTAAGTTCTCTTAAGCATTAGCATCATTCTTTGCCATTGTAATTTGTAATATGCTTATTTTGTGTATATATGTGTCTGGTTGAGTTAATGAACGATGCTGTAGTGCTTCATTGTAGCCTTTCCGGTAATCATCTTTATCTTTAGCGTGCGCAGCTCAAACTGCAATGCACATTTATAACTATAATTGAGACTGTAATATACATGCCATTATAATGAGAACACTATTGTAGCCATTTGTTTATGCATACATGTTATCAAAGTATATCAAACTTTTAATTTAGATTTATCAGCCAATATATCAGTTATCGGCTTTCAAATGTAAAGAATTATCGGTTATCGGTATCGGCCAAAATGTTCATATCGGTGCATCCCTACCTGAAATAATTAGTAATTAATCAAATCATGAGATCTATCTCAAAACTCAGTCATACAGTTTGATTGAACCAAAATAAAACATCAATAAACATCACACAAATAAACTTAAACCATTAGTTGGCCCACATCTTTCTCCAGGTGTGTTGATCATCTCGTTGCCCCATTGACATTCCATCTTCACCAGAATGGTTCTTTGCGAACCGTAGTAAGGTCTTTTCCCTCGACGGCAAGGGAGGTATGTTACTAGCACGTCCTTTTATCCCCCACTTGAGGCTGTGTTGTCGTCTGCGTTTGGGTGCGGGGTTGCTCAGGGCTGGTTGGTGTAGGCTAGTTTAAGGTGAGATGCTTGGATGGAGGTGTCACGCTCTCCAACCTTACTGATTGTTGCAAGATTCGTCCTCAGATCACAACCGCACCCACTGGACACTATTTGTGGAGTGAAACATTTCCTTTCTGCTTTCACCTGTGAATGGAGACCTTAACTATTTTTGTTAGTGACAACATATATTAACTCATCTGCTTGTCTGGCCGGTCTTCCCTTTCTGATGAGACCTGTCAAATTTCATGTTAAACAGTAACAAGCATAGGCGGAAATCACGGGGGGTCGGGGGGGTCAGGACCCCCCCTATCTGAGGGTTGTTCCCCCCCCCCAAAAAAAACATTAAAATATGTGTATTGTAAATAATGTAATGATATGTTCTCAAAATAATTAAGAAATAAAATAACACAAATGCAAACGGGGCAATATCGAAAAAAGCATTCTAAACATTTTGAGACCCCCCTCCCTTGCCTCACAGTGCATTGGTCCACTGCCTCCGTCCCTTTTACCTCAGACGCACACATTCCGGTGGCGGGAGAGAAAAACATAGTTTTTGAGTAGTTGTGGAACTCCAGTAAAGGGGTCGCACACCGGACGAGAAGCGTCGCGCAGCGCCACGTCTTTACAATTCGAACACATTATTCTCGGTACACACACCGGCGGCGCCGTTCGGCGTCTGTCCGCGGCGCCCAGCAACGGCTCAGGACCGTGTTCAAAACCCTGCTGCGCCACAGAGCGCCATTTACATAGTTTTATATACAATTTAAATTATTTTTGTCTCAAATCGGTGCTGACGGATCCTGACTTCGCCCTATGCTGCAATATGCATTTAGTTTTGCATTTATTTACAGAAATCAGCTGCTTGAATGACAATTGCTGGTGTTATTGGATTTTTCAGGTTAGATTCTCAATTCATTCAGTAAACGGATGCTCTGAGGTAAAGTTTTCAGACTGCAGACTCAGGAACGATTGTTTTTAATTGTACAGTACAATAATAACTTAGAACAGACATTATCTTCATGTCATTAAACATTACAATATTGCTGGCCATACACTGGTGAGAAAGTCCGGGTGCGCTGTGCATTTAGATTGTAACGCTTTCACTGTGATTTAGTTGGTTTATATCATTTAATATAGTTAAAGAATGAGTCAATGAATGAAATGAAATCGCTGCGCTACGTGAGGAGAGTATGTAAACAGAATAGCCGCTGGCTTAAACCAGAAAGAAATTAAGAAGTATAATGAAATCTCCATGCTACACTAATAATAGTGGTAAGGCTTTCCTTTGTATTTTTTTGCCTGTATTATTGGTGTCCCCTTCAAAATTTGCTCTTGAGAATTGTTATGTTTATTGTCCCCCCCAACATTTTGATGAAATTTTCGCCCCTGGTAACAAGACAATATTTATACATTTGGAACAGAATCAGTTCAGCTCGATGAGATCCATCATGACATCCTGTAAAAGGAAAAAAATAAGTATGGGGAGGACAGGGTAAGATTGCTCTCTGCCTTCCCAAAGTTATACGCTGCGCATGTGTGGCACTGTTTCTTTCTGCCACTACAACAACTCAAACACTCAGGATAGTTAGCCAAAATTTTCCATGGCCGTTAATTTATTGGCCATATTTTATTTTCACCCTGGTCATATTTTAACCTGTAGTCATATTTTAAACCTGTGGGCATATTTTAACCTGTGGGCCCACTTAATAATTTTAGACACAGGTGTTTTGATTCATATATACTTGTCTTGGTGTCTCTCAGAATACCTTATCTCACACATTCACATTCATACACTTTCACACACACCCCACTCTGGCCAGAGAATCATACCTTTTTGTCTGCCTTAGCAGTTTATGAACTGAATGGGGAATATATGGGCTATTATGGAGTGGAATACCACCAAATCCGAACGGTAACAACTTTTACGACGGAAGCTACTGAACGTAGACACACTGTGGCATTCCCCTTGCGACAGTGTCTAAACGTTAGGCTATCAATTGTCCGATGCAGTCGCCATGTGGCCAAGTTTACACCTTGAAAACTAGCGGTATCAAATTTAATCGTTTCAATGATGCATTGCTATGCAAATGAGGACAATTCAGTATCTGTTCAGTAATAGACCATAACCAATTATAATGTACTGACGCTTTTCTGACGTCATTTGTTGCATACAGTATGTGCTTTGTGCCAGATAGGCAAACACACACATCACTTTTTGAAACCTGAACAATTGAAAATTAAAGAAGCAGTGCATCATAATACATCGTGATATCGAATTGAACTAAAATCGATTACATGATAACCGTAATCAAACCGAACCCTGAGAACAATGTAGGTTCACACCCCTATTGAAAACCTAACTTTTCAAAATCAAATAGATTAAACACTTAAAAATAATAACCATATAGAGTTGCAGTTAAGAGAACCAGTTCTAATTTCTCAAATGCAATTTGTCATTGATTCAGGGCTGCACGATTAATCGAATTTTAATCACGATCACGATTTTGGCTTCCCACGTACGATCAAATTCACGTGATCGAGCGATATTTAAAATGCGTCATCCATTCCCAGAACGCTCCGTATCCACAAGTTTCCGGGGGGCGCTCCTGTAAAAAATAAAGTGGGTGAAACTTCCGGTGAGGCGGCGGAAGTAGCATTCCAATGGTATTTTGTGTGTTAGTTAGCGAAGAGGCTAGCTGTTTATCGGATAATTATTTTACTATTTAAAGACGCAAATCTTTATGAGAGATGTCATTACGGAGCTCAGGGACAACATGTGCTGTTTCCGGTTGTATGTATAACCGGACTAAACTTATTCAGTGGCTTAAACGTGATTGTTTTGAACATAAGCTAAAAATGAATTAGAGTGATCCTGCCAACGACTGTAGTTTCCATCACCTCCCAAAAGACGACGAATCTTCCTGTGTACATTTGTTTAAATTCTTAATGTTCTATAAACTCTATCAGCATGTGATTGGCTGTTCGCTACTGATGTTACACCTAAACTCAGGATCAAAGCCTGTGTTGACAGAATACCAAATGTGCCAGTTAATGTATTCAAGCAGCACATTCATTTATAGTTTTGAATAAACTCCAAAGCACAATGACTAAGTGTGTATTTTTTATTTTAATTGTTTGTCAGCTCACATAACTGTCTGTCACCATGCCTTGATGAGTATTGATTATTAATAATGTTATTATAATACTCCCAACCAACTACTGCGGAGGGTAAAGGTACTGTTATTTCACCCTTTTTAATTTCGTTGAGGTTGTGTTCCCACATCGTTAGCTAGTTTGGATCGCTATAACTTGAATGACTGTCAACTGTTGAATGAACGAGTGTTAAGAGTGTCAAGTCGCGCTTTGTTTGCTTTGAACCGGAAGACGCGCCCACTTTTGACGCAAGGCCTCATGGGGCGTAGGAAACTTGTGGATATCAAAGGTTTTTTTCTTTTTTCCACGTCCTCCAGTGCGCAAGAGAGAAGTGTGTCTGCGCGCGAGCTACAGTGAACAAGGGAGACAAGGTTTTTAAGTGTCAATAACAATGACTCATCCATTAATCGAACTTTCATGCATAGTTCTGCCTTGACATGTTCTCATTTGGTTACATTCTGTTATGGAATATTTGTTTTTTGTTTTTTACTGATTGTATATTTTTCTCGTTTTATTCACATCAATTATGCAGGTACAATGCAAGTTTATATTTTGCTTCATAAAATATATTTACACAATGTAAAATATAAAATAGTGCCCTGTTGAAGTTCTGCTACATTTTATTTATTGTTTTCTTTATTTGTATTTATTCTTTAAAGAGATGCACTGAATTTTGGTGAATGAGAGAACCTGTTTTATTTTAATGCACATAGTTTTACATTAGCAGGAACGTAGCACAATATAGATGTGAAAGCAGTTATAATTAGCCTATGTTGACAATAACATTTCTTTTGGTTAAAATTAACAAATAATCGTGATAAATAATCGTGATCTCAATATTGATCAAAATAATCGTGATTATCATTTTGGCCCAAATCGTGCAGCCCTACATTGATTGCAATATTTCAATTTACAAACTTTTTGTTGTTTCTCATAAGCTATTTAAAAAGAAGATTTGGAGATCTTCTCACAATCTCGGATCCATGGACAAATATAAAACATTTATATCTCGTACCCTTTTGGTGATGACAGCATGTGGTTTCAAAAGTTTATGGAATGGAATGAAAATTAAATGGAGATGGAGTAATGAAATGGAGTGACCAATTATTTTTGCTTTTCTAACCATTATGTTTCTTTGGGACACTTTGTGCCCTATATTTTCTTTTCCAGATAATTCTACATAATCTAAAATCCATTCTCAACAAAATACATGCTTTTACCTCTATTAAATCCAGCCCCAGTGTTTTACCTGATTGGTGAGTCAAACTCTCACTATTACTATTCTGCTTTTGAACTTCCTGTATTAGGGCAGCCGGACTGGTCCCTATTGGAATCAGATTCAAAGTGTTAGTTTAAGAAATACGAAGAATTGCTGAAACCAGTGGATAATTAAAGACAATAATCAAGTTAATATGATAATTAACTAAATTTGAAACTGTTCTCTGTAGTGATCAAAAATTCAGCACCTGGCAGTGAGTGGATGGAAGTCTTTATTTTCTGTGTGGATTGTCGTTCAGTTGACTTGTTGATGTTGATACGTTTGATCATCAGGCTGCAATGAGACTCTCGGTCTGGCTTTTTTATCCATTCCATTATGCATGACAAAAAAAATTGTCTTTAGGAAAAGTCACTGTCACCTCAAGTGAACTGTCCACTTCCTCTTTCTGGAGCTGGGGAGCTGAGGGCACCACTTCCTCTTTCTCTATCTCCAGTCATCCAACCTTTCGAGGTGTCTGAAACCCAGAACACTCAGAGAACTGCAAAACTCAAATTAAACTCATAGTTTAATAACTAGAAAAATCTCATCTGGTTATCAACAGCATTTCCTCATTTTATTAAAAAGCGTTCTTCATTGCGGGTGGGGGGGGGGAAGCAAGCATTTCTTCTTTGCAAAGACGCAGGAAAAAAAAAACTCTAATAATAAAACAGTTTTTTTAACATCCCTTCTTCTTCGTCTTTTTTTTTTTTTTTTTTTTTTTTCAAGAATCCAAAATAAAATGACTGTAAGATAAATGCTATGTGCTTGTTCAAATCACAACTCACATTTCAACTGGTCACCCCATCTCATTCTAATACTATGCATAATGCACTTAGAATCTCTGAAATGGATACATTTAATTTCCACACACTGTCTCCCAGGGATAACAGGGTACAAATTCTAGACACCTTCAGATAGAAAGTATAATATTTAAACGCATGCAGTTAATATATATTTATATAGTACTATTTATTCATCACTGTAAGAACACCTAGGTTTTACATCTCATATACATAAATAAATCAAAGTTTAAAATATAAAAAGTTTCTTTATGATTCAAAATGTCAATTCCTTCAGAATGCATATTTCTATTATTATGTTTTATAATTTTAACAATTTTTTGCTTTTTTTTTTTAATTTATCTATTGATCTTGTTTCAACATTTCTAATTTCTAATTTTCTCTCTTATTATTCAATCATAATTAAATTATTTCGAACAAAAAGCAAGTTGCAGTATCATTTATCTCTTTATCTTTCTTTATATTCAATCAGAATTAAAGTCTCTTTCAAATAAAAAGCAAGTTTCATTTGGCTACTCCAGCATCTCGGGGTATTTTCCCTCCCAAATCTGAGTTCTAGCATGACAAGTTGCTATTTGCAGGAAGCATTGACAGCTGTCTGGAAGCACTCTCAAACACAACAAATAAAATACTCAAAAAATATCAATTTGAATTTAACCAAAATCATTGCTCTTAATAACTAAGTTAAAAACACAATTTATATCCTAAATCTTTTAAATGTGATCACCAGTTTTCAAAATTTCACTTAAAAGAAAAGTCAAATTTCAGTTAAATCTTTTAATTAATTGCATTTAATTTAGAAGCATTTTTAAAAGGAAAAGTGCTGAGGTCCGTCATCCTACCTTAATTTAGTTCTTTTAGCCCGACTGGAATGTGTCCCTCTGTCGAACAGGGTTCTGCAGTCCGGCAGAGTGAAGACAACCTGGTTCCTCGTCCCTGTCCATCCGACAGAGGGAGATTCCGAGGACTCCTGGATGGCCCGCCAAAATTGTAATGGATTTTTTCCCTGAACCTGACTACTCTACAATAAATCACACTCTAGTTGGCCAAGTCTTATACTTTTACCTCAGCGCGTCTACAGTCGACGTCCTACTGAGCTATAAACCTACCCTATACCCTAGCGCGTCTACAGTCGACGACCTGCAAGGTACTAATCCTATAACCCAGCGCGTCTACAGTCGACGTCCTGCTGGGTACTAATCCTATAACCCTGCCGCGTCTACAGTCGACGTCCTGACAGGTACTAATAATTCTAACTTACTTGTTCTTGCTGCGCAGCTTAAATAACAGACAGACTCCAGCAAATGTCCTTTCAATGCTTTTAATTACGGCCAGGAGAGTTCTCGAGCAATACTCAGAGAACTTCCCAAGTAAAAACAAGGCCGGTGGATCTCAGACAAATTCCATTGAGAATCCCCCCGAAAACACTGATACAACAGTTTTTATACAATATGGAGGCATGCCATAATGACATTAATTTCATTGGTTCTTCATAGGTAGACTGTTTTGTTACTGGGTAGAGGAGACTTTGTTTTAATGTTTCTAACTTAGTCATCTGTCTAGTTCCATTTCCCATATTTGTTATTTATACACAGTCAGGTGTTTGACACACATACATTCATCTCAGGACATTGTATCAGAGATTTGGCTGGTTAAATGAGGTCAAATGTCGAAACATGGTTAGCTTAATATATTCAGTTTAAAATTTTCCACCACAATAGATACATAGATAGATAGATACACAGATAGATACATACATAGTCTATACATAGATAGATAGATCATTTGGACACAGAAAGTCAAATAGTTAAGACAGGCAGATGGATAGAAGAGGATAAAAGGAAGAGGAGGACAGGAGGAGTAGAGGATTGGAGGAGGAGAAGAGGAGGGAAGAGAGAGGGAGAACAGGAGAAGTAGAGGCATAAATGCAACAAAAACTTGTAGTATCCTTCAGAAAAGAGCTGAGTGACTGTCCACTAGAGTTGAGCCGGATACTCGGCTGAAACGAGTATCCGGTACGGATAAAGCACTTTTGTCGAGTACGAATATTATACGAGTAATACGAGTCAACATCTGTGCTCGGATAAAAAAAAAAAAAAAAAGTTACGTTGAGATTAAGGCTGAGCGATATATCAATATAAAGAATATATATATTTTTAAATGTGATATGTAATTAAACCATATTGCATATCGATATAGGCTATTCAGGTTTGCGCTGTGATCCTTGCTCCAAGCAAGCTGCTGAGTGCTGACCCAGAGCTCTCTGCACTGCTCCCCGCGCCCCAGCCACTCCTTTTCCACTTTGCGTGCTTGATTAAAGGCAAGCATGTTATGTTATGAAATAAAGTCTTTCACCTCAGCAAAACGGACTTTCTGTCCTGTCACCCGTTAAACTGTAACGTTAGTCGTGGCGCACACTCAATTGCACGCGCAAATGCGGTGGCGCGCGCTGGATCGCCTCTGTATATAAAGTGCAAAAGAAACTATACGAGCATGCAACACCGTTACGTTGTAAATTACACGAAATAAAAGCAATGCAGTTATGATTTTCATTCTATTCACCAGAGCAGTTTCCATGTTTCATAAACAGTTCTTGTTAGTATTGTGTATTCACTATTCACCATAGTAACTGTCGTTTCTATATTAACCCCTTAATGCCCCTATTTTTCTTTGTGTTATTTTTTATATTTTTTTTAAATGACTGTAATGGCTCATACCAACGTTGTATTAACAAAATAAATAAACCAATTAATAAATCACAATTACAATTCCAAGGGAATAATCTGCAATTAAGATTTTTGTCATAGCTAATCATGCAGCCCTAAGGTGAAGAAACCTGTTTATTATTCATTCATTTGGTTTGGCAAATGTTCAAGTTTCAATAAAACTACTTGTGACATGTCATATTTGGCTTTGACTGAACATTTGCTCTCACTTTGCAGAAAAAATATCGGGATATATTTTGTATATCGAAATTCAGCCTAAATATATCGGGATATGACTTTTGGTCCATATCACCCAGCCGTAGTTGAGATTAAAACTCTTGTTCATTACATTTTATTTTATAATTGCAGCCACTTGTGTTGTATTCATTGTTGCAAAACTTGTTTTGTAGTTCGTTTGTTATCGTGATCAAAACCATTGATCTGAAGCTCAATGCTGATGCTGTCATGTAAATAGTTTTATTTCTTATCAGCAAAAAATATAGCAATTTCAGATCAACCCATATCAATTGCATGCTTAAAATAACATACCGGTTAAAGCCCCGCCCATTTCAAGACTACCCGACCCACTTCCGGGTTTAGGCCCCGCCCAGTCCGAGTACAGATACAGATACAGATAATTCACATGGTTAACAGATACAGATACAGATAATGCTGTACTCGCTCATCCCTACTGTCCACCAATCAGAACACAGGATCAATTATGTGTGTCTCCCTTTGATCTTTGCTAATCAGCATCACCTGTGCAATCAGCTTTCCTATTTAGACAGAGGCCAAAATTGCTGATACTTGGCCTCGAACAAACCTCAATAGAGACAAAACTATAGGTTGTATTGGCGAAATGACCTGACCGTGAGCGAGACAAGGCCTTTGTGAACGATGTGATGTATTTTTTGTGTGGATAGAGTTAAAAAAGGGACCACTTTGGCAAGTTAAAAAACTGGTTTGTATTGCTCTGATCACAAAAGTTTGACCTGAATTTATAATTGCTGCCAATGGAGGATTGTCTGTCACTCTTGTGCTTTGGAAGGACACAGAGAAAAAACTATAAGTCCCAGGGATTTACTAAACACATGAGAGGAACCACAACAAAAATACCTACGTTTCAAGTATCATTTCATGCCCAAAGAGTGAAAATTGTGGCCAGGCCAGCGATTTAAAAATGTTTTTTTAGCATTAGTTTTCAAGCTGGCTCACTCTAGCTTATGACATCACGTGCTCTAGCTCTGAACAGTCTCTCTCATTCACTCCCATTATAATTTCAGAAACGGGTTGAAAAACATCATGAGACTAAAGTAGAGATTGTGAAAAAAGTATAATAGATATCAAAAAGTTGAATACAACTTTAATAGCTTACAAATTTCTCAACATTTTAAAGTTTAAATGACAGAAATAGCTGAAAGTATGCAGAAGTTGTAGGCTTTGAAAGCAGAAGGAGCATAAAACAGAATTTGAAGAATTCTCCATTGACTTCCATGTTAAAAAATATGCACAAAAAGTTTAATAATTTAAAAATTATAAAGGTTATAAAAAAGAAAAGTAATAGCACACATGTCCTTGAAAAGCTGCACATTTTGATACTTGAATGGTTTTTGTAGCACAAAGTAGAGGAGAAGAAAGCGACCGAAAAACGTACGGAAGAATACGGAATAATAATAATAACTAGAAAAATTGCATTTCCTGCGGAATATGCGTGTGAATGCTTCAAAAGCTGAACTGAAATGCTTAAAAAAAATATTGCAGTTCAAACAACAGCAAAACAGAGCAAAAAAGAAAAAAAATCTTAATTCAAATGCATTTAATAAGCTGAAATGCAAAACAAGATCCAAAAAATTGTAGAAAACTACAAGTTTACTTAGAGAGGTAAAGAGAGGTAGAGATGTAGACACAGAGGTAAATAGGTATAGATAGATAGATAGATAGATAGATAGATAGATAGATAGATAGATTGAATTGAAAGCCTTTATTGTCATTGTACACAGTACAATGAGATTTGGAGAGCAACTCTCTAAAAGTGCACACATAAATAACACATACATACATTAGTGCAAGTCTGAGTGTAGGTTGAGTATGGTGACAGCTTTGGGGAAGAAGCTATCCCTGAGTCTGTTTGTTCTGGCCCGTATTGACCTGAAGCGCCTGCCTGAGGGCAACAGGTTAAAGAGATGGCAGCTGGGGTGGGTGGTGTCCCTCAGGATGTTTCTAGCCCTGCTGAGACAACGAGAGTTGTAGATGGCAGTCAAAGAGGGCAGAGGGCAGCCAATTATTTTTTGCGCAGTGTTTGTCACCCTCTGCAGTCGCTTCCTGTCGGCCTCCGTGCAGCTGGAGTGCCACACTGTCACAGCATAGGTCAACAGGCTCTCGATGGTGGAACGGTAGAAGGTCACCAGCAGCTGAGTTTTTAGTTGTTCCTTCCTGAGGACCCTCAGGAAGTGTAGCCGCTGCTGGGCCTTCTTGACCAGAGCTGTGGTGTTGGCCGACCAGGTGAGGTCTGCAGAGATGTGAATGCCGAGGAATTTGAAGGACTCCACTCGCTCTACACATCTGCCGTTGATGTACAGGGGGGCAGGAGCGGCTTTGTTCCGCCTGAAGTCCAGGATGAGTTCCTTGGTCTTGTTGATGTTTAGTGCCAGGTTGTTTGATGCACACCACTCGCTAAGTTTCAGGACCTCATCTCTGTAGGCCGCCTCGTTTCCCCCTGTAATCAGCCCCACCACCGTTGTATCATCAGCGAACTTGATGATGATGTTCTCTGGGTGGGCGGGACTGCAGTCGGATGTGTATAGAGAGTAGAGTAATGGGCTCAGCACGCAGCCCTGTGGAGAGCCAGTGCTAAGAGTGCGGGAAGAAGAGAGGTGAGGACCCAGTTTCACCTGCTGGGGTTGGTTGACCAAAAAGTTCTTTATCCAGGAGCAGGTTTGTGGTGGCACCCCCAGGTTGGTTAGCTTGGGGATCAAAATGTCCGGTATTATTGTGTTAAAAGCTGAGCTGAAGTCAACGAAGAGCATCCTAACGTAGCTCCCCTGTTGCTCCAGGTGACTCAGCGCTGAGTGGAGAGCGATGGCTATGGCGTCTTCGGTGGATCTGTTAGTCCGATATGCAAACTGATGCGGATCCAGTGTGGAAGGTAGACAGGCTTTGATGTGTTTCAAAACCAGTTTCTCTAAACATTTGGTGATAACTGGGGTGAGTGCTATGGGGCGAAAATCATTGAGGCTGGTCGTGGGTGACTTTTTAGGGATCGGGATGATTATAGCAGACTTCAAGCAGGGTGGAATGACAGCTTGTTCCAGAGACAGGTTGAAGATGTCTGTAAAGACCTGTGATAGCTGCCAAGCACATGCCTTGAGCACCTTCCCAGGTACTCCATCTGGACCAGCAGCCTTTCTGGGGTTCACTGCACAGAGCGCCCGCCACACATCCTGTGCGTCAAGAGTAAGTGGGGGGGAGGGGTGCTGGGGAGCTAGTTGGGGTTGTGATGGTTGTTGAAGTGATGAGACTGGATGCTGTGTTTGAGACTCAAAGCGGGCAAAGAAGCTGTTCAGCTCCTCTGCCAGTCCCGCATCCAAATTCCCGGGTGTCACAGCACAGCCTCTGTAGTTAGTGATGGTCTGTATGCCCCGCCACACTTGTCTGGGGTTGTTGAGCTGTTCCTCTATCCTCCTCTTATATTCGACTTTAGCAGTCCTAATGCCTCTCCTCAGGTTGGCACGAGCGGCACTGTACGATGATCTGTCACCTGACCTGAAGGCTGAGTCACGGGCCCGGAGGAGCATGCGGACCTGGCGCGTCATCCAGGGTTTCTGGTTTGAGGACACCCAGATGCTCTTTTCCACAGTGACATTCCCAATACAGTACTTGATGTAAGACAGTACTGTGTCTGTGAATATTTCCAGGTCTTCGTGGTAGAAGGCTTCCCACTGTGTGTTATCGAAGCAGTCCTGTAATCGGTGGAGTGCATCCTCGGGCCAGGTGGTGATGATCTTTTTTGTGGGCTTTGTTTGTCGCCTGAGGGGGATATATGCTGGAGTGAGGAGCAGGGAGAGGTGGTCTGACCGGCCCAGGTGGGGAAGGGGTACAACTCTGTACGCATGCTTGATGTTGGAATATACATGATCCAGAGTGTTTTCCCCTCTTGTAGGGCATTTTACATATTGGTGGAATTTTGGTAATACAGTCTTGAGATTTACCTTATTGAAGTCCCCTGCAATAATGTGGACTCCACTGGGGTGGGCGCGTTGGTGAGTATTGATGGCGTTTAGCAGCAGAGAGAGAGCCGTGTTTACATTAGCGTCTGGTGGTATGTAGACTGCAGTGATGACAATAACGGCTAGCTCTCTAGGCAGAAAAAAGGGTCTGCATCTCACCGACATAAACTCCAAGTCAGGAGAACAGTGTCTGTCCAAGATAGTGCTGTTATTACACCAGCCTTCATGCACATAGATGCAGAGCCCACCTCCTCTGCTCTTCCCGGCGTCACTAGATAGATAGATAGATAGACTGTAGATAGATAGATAGATAGATTATTAGAAAGAAAGAAAGGATTAGTTAGAAAGAAAGAAAGAAAGAAAGAAAGAAAGAAAGAAAAGAATTAGTTAGAAAGAAAGATGGATTTAAAAGAAAGAAAGAAAGAAAGGATTAGTGAGAGAGAAAGAAAGAAAGGATTAGTTAGTTAGAAAGAAAAAGAAATATGGATTAGAAAGAAAGAAATAATTAAGTCAAGTCAAGTCACATTTATTTATATAGCGCTTTTCACAATACAGATTGTATCAAAGCAGCTTCACAGTGATAACATGTAAGTAGCACAACACAGATCAACAACATTGCTAAACACTAAATAAATAACCCCAACTGAGCAAGCTCAAAGCAAGCCAAAAGCAAGGCGACAGTGGCAAGGAACCAAACTCCATCAGATTGGATGGAGAAAAAACCTTGGGAGAACCCAGGCTCAGTCGGGGGCCAGTTCTCCTCTGGCTTACATTCATATTGTTTAAATATAAATATTAAATATAAATATTGTTTATGAATCAAACGGCGCCATAACATATCGCAGACGTTGAGTCGTCTCATCACAGGCGTTGAGTCGTCTCATCACAGGCGTTGGGGCATCCGAAATCCCCGTGAGAGGCTGGACACAAAACTGGACCTGACGAACGCCATTTTTCTCGGGACAAGCGTCCCGAGATAACAGCAGAAAGGCAGATGGGAAATAATTAGCATAGCTGATGTTCATAATAATTTCCGTTATAACTCACAAACTCTCCGTAACCCGAACTCTCCGCAACCCAACCATACGCGCCGACCCGTTTGTCTAAGAGGCTGTCGAGCCCCACTGGTGCGTTAAGCAGTTTCAGTGGCAAACGGTTCCGTATGGCATAACAGAGGACTAGAAGGTAAGCATTATGTGAATGCTTGACTAAAGAGATGCGTCTTTAATCTAGTTTTAAACTGTGTCAGCGAGTCAGAGGCTCGGACCGTATCGGGAAGGCCATTCCAGAGTTTTGGAGCTAAATGCGAGAACGCCCTCCCTCCTTTACTGGACTTCGATATCCTAGGAATGACCAGAAGCCTTGAATTTAGTGATCTTAAGGAACGCGGTGGATTGTAGGGCGAAAGAAGGTCCGTTAAGTACATAGGTGCTAAACCATTTAGGGCTTTATAGGTCAGTAGTAGTATTTTGTAGTTGATGCGGAACTTAATAGGTAACCAGTGTAGAGATGATAAAATCGGTGTTATATGATCATATTTTCTTGACCTAGTAAGAACTCTAGCAGCTGCATTTTGTACTAACTTTAGCTTGTTTATTGAGGATGCAGGACAACCGGCTAATAAAGCATTACAGTAATCTAGTCTCGAGGTCATGAATGCGTGAACTAATTTTTCTGCATCAGAAATAGATAGCATGTTACGTAGCTTAGCAATGTTTCTAAGGTGGAAAAAGAAACTTTCTTTCCAATTAGTTAGAAAGAAAGATGGATTTGAAAGAAAGAAAGAAAGAAAGAAAGAAAGAAAGAATTAGTGAGAAAGAAAGGATTAGTTAGTTAGAAAGAAAGATGGATTTGATAGATAGATAGATAGATAGATAGATAGATAGATAGATAGATAGATAGATAGATAGATAGATAGATAGATGGATGGATGGATTATTAGAAAGAAAGAAAGAAAGAAAGAAATATGGATTAGGTAGAAAGAAAGAAAGAAAGAAAGAAAGAAAGAAAGAAAGAAAGAAAGATGAATTAGGTAGAAAGAAAGAAAGAAAGAAAGAAAGAAAGATGAATTAGGTAGAAAGAAAGAAAGAAAGAAAGAAAGAAAGAAGGATTAGGTAGAAAGGAAGAAAGAAAGATGGATTAGGTAGAAAGATAGATAGATAGATAGATAGATAGATAGATAGATAGATCAAAATAAAGAAAAAGAAAGAAAGAAAGATAAAAAGAAAAAAAGAAAGAAAGATTAGTTAGAAAGAAATATGGATTTGAAAGAAAGAAAGAAAGAAAGGATTAGTAAGAAAGAAATATGAATTTGAAAGAAAGAAAGAAAGAAAGAAAGAAAGAAAGAAAGAAAGAAAGAGAGAAAGAAAGATTAGGTAGAAAGAAAGAAAGAAAGAACGAAAGAAAGAAAGAAAGAAAGATAGATTATTAGAAATAAAGAAAAAAGAAAGAAAGAAAAATAGATGATAGATAGATGAAAGAAAGCAATGATTAGTAAGAAAGAAATATGAATTTGAAAGAAAGAAAGAATTAGTTAGAAAGAAAGATGGATTTGAAAGGATGAAAAAAGAAAGAAAGGATTAGTTAGAAATAAAGAAAGGATTAGTTAGAAAGAAAGAAAGAAAGAAATATGGATTAGAAAGAAAGAAAGAATTAGTTAGAAAGAAAGATGGATTTGAAAGAAAGAAAGAATTAGTGAGAAAGAAAGGATTAGTTAGTTAGAAAGAAAGATGGATTTGATAGATAGATAGATAGATAGATAGATAGATGGATGGATTAGAAAGAAAAAAGAAAGAAAGAAAGAAAGAAAGAAAGAAAGAAAGAAGGAAGGTAGAAAGGAAGAAAGAAAGATGGATTAGGTAGAAAGGAAGATAGATAGATAGATAGATAGATAGATAGATAGATAGATAGATAGATAGATAGATAGATAGATAGATAGATAGATAGATAGATAGATAGATAGATTAGTTATAAAGACAGAAAGATAGATTAGTTATAAAGAGAGAAAGAAAGAAAGAAAGAAAGACTGAAGGATTAGAAAGAAAGAAAGAATTAGTTAGAAAGAAAGATGGATTTGAAAGAAAGAAAGAAAGAAAGAATTAGTTATAAAGAAAGGTGGATTTGATAGATAGATAGATAGATAGATCGATTAGTTATAAAGAAAGAAAGATAGATTAGTTATAAAGAAAGAGAGATTAGTTATAAAGAAAGAAAGAAAGAAAGATAGATTAATTAGAAAGAAAGAAAGAAAGAAAGAAAGAAAGAATTAGTTATAAAGAAAGGTGGATTTGATAGATAGATAGATAGATAGATAGATAGATAGATAGATTAGTTATAAAGAAAGAGAGATTAGTTATAAAGAAAGAAAGAAAAAAGATAGATTATTTAGAAAGAAAGATAGATTAATTAGAAAGAAAGAAAGAAAGAAAGGAAGGGAAGGAAGAAAGAAAGGATTAGTTAGAAAGGAAGATGGATTTGTTAGAAAGAAAGAAAGAAAGAAAGATATATATAGTTAGAAAGAAAGAATGAAAGATAGATTAATTAAAAAGAAAGATGGTATAGTTAGAAAGAAAGATAGATCATTTAGAAAGAAAGAAAGATAGATAGAGTATTTAACAAGAAAGATAGATTAGATAGATAGGGTGCTGTAACTGGTTGCTATGGTGTCTGTGTGAAAGTGACAGTTGGGATTTGAATTTTAAAATTCCCCAATGTTAAGTCAATGGTGCAATCAGCTTTCTTATTTAGACAGAGGCTAAAATCGCTGATACTTGGCCTCGAACAAACCTTCCTAGAGACAAAACTATAAGTTGTATCGGCGAAATGACCTGACCGTGAGCGAGACAAGGCCTTTGTGAACGATGTGATGTATTTTTTGTGTGGATAGAGTTGAAAAAAGGGACCACTTTGGCAAGTTAAAAAAGTGGTTCGTAATGCTCTGATCACAAAAGTTTGACCTGAATTTATAATTGCTGCCAATGGAGGATTGTCTGTCACTCTTGTGCTTTGGAAGGACACAGAGAAAAAACTATAAGTCCCAGGGATTTACTAAACACATGAGAGGAACCACAACAAAAATACCTACGTTTCAAGTATAATTTCATGCCCAAAGAGTGAAAATTGTGGCCAGGCCAGCGATTTAAAAATGTTTTTTTAGCATTAGTTTTCAAGCTGGCTCACTCTAGCTTATGACATCACGTGCTCTAGCTCTGAACAGTCTCTCTCATTCACTCCCATTATAATTTCAGAAACGGGTTGAAAAACATCATGAGACTAAAGTAGAGATTGTGAAAAAAGTATAATAGATATCAAAAAGTTGAATACAACTTTAATAGCTTACAAATTTCTCAACATTTTAAAGTTTAAATGACAGAAATAGCTGAAAGTATGCAGAAGTTGTAGGCTTTGAAAGCAGAAGGAACATAAAACAGAATTTGAAGAATTCTCCATTGACTTCCATGTTAAAAAATATGCACAAAAAGTTTAATAATTTAAAAATTATAAAGGTTATAAAAAGAAAAGTAATAGCACACATGTCCTTGAAAAGCTGCACATTTTGATACTTGAATGGTTTTTGTAGCACAAAGTAGAGAGGAGAAGAAAGCGACCGAAAAACGTACGGAAGAATACGGAATAATAATAATAAGAAAGATTTGGATTTCAAGAGTGTGAATGCTTGAAGCATTCACACTAATAAGTATGGAGGATAACAATAGTGTTGCTTTGCAAGCACCACTAATAAGAATAATAAGTATGGACAATAACAATAGTGTTGCTTTGCAAGCACCACTAATAAGAATAATAAGTATGGACAATAACAATAGTGTTGCTTTGCAAGCACCACTAATAAGAATAACTAGAAAAATTGCATTTCCTGCGGAATATGCGTGTGAATGCTTCAAAAGCTTAACTTAAATGCTTAAAAAAAATATTGCAGTTCAAACAACAGCAAAACAGAGCAAAAAAGAAAAAAAAGCTTAATTCAAATGCATTTAATAAGCTGAAATGCAAAACAAGATCCAAAAAATTGTAGAAAACTACAAGTTTACTTAGAGAGGTAAAGAGAGGTAGAGATGTAGACACAGAGGTAAAGAAATATAGGGGTAGAGAAAGAGACAGAGGTAGAGAAGTAAAGGAGTACAAAAAAGAAAGGTAGAGAAAGACAGGGGGTAGATAGGTAGGTAGATAGATAGATAGATAGATAGATAGATAGATAGATAGATAGATAGATAGATAGATAGATAGATAGATAGATAGATAGATAGATAGACAGACTGTAGATAGATAGATGGATTTAAAAGAAAGAAAGAAAGGATTAGTGAGAAAGAAAGAAAGGATTAGTGAGAGAGAAAGAAAGAAAGGATTAGTTAGAAAGAAAGAAAGAAATATGGATTAGAAAAAAAGAAAGAATTAGTTAGAAAAAAAGATGGATTTGAAAGAAAGAAAGAAAGAAAGAATTAGTGAGAAAGAAAGGATTAGTTAGATAGAAAGAAAGATGGATTTGATAGATAGATAGATAGATAGATAGATAGATAGATAGATAGATAGATAGATAGATAGATTATTAGAAAGAAAGAAAGAAAGAAAGAAAGAAGGATGAGGTAGAAAGGAAGAAAGAAAGATGGATTAGGTAGAAAGAAAGATAGATAGATAGATAGATAGATAGATAGATAGATAGATAGATAGATAGATAGATAGATAGATAGATAGATAGAAAGATAGATAGATAGATAGATAGATAGATTATTCAAAATAAAGAAATAGAAAGAAAGAAAGAAAAAAAGAAAGAAAGATAAAAAGAAAGAAAGATTAGTTAGAAAGAAATATGGATTTGAAAGAAAGAAAGAAAGGATTAGTAAGAAAGAAATATGAATTTGAAAGAAAGAAAGAAAGAAAGATAGATTGATTATTAGAAATAAAGAAAAAAGAAAGAAAGAAAGAAAAATAGATGATAGATTGATGAAAGAAAGAAAGAAAGCAATGATTAGTAAGAAAGAAATATGAATTTGAAAGAAAGAAAGAAAGAATTAGTTAGAAAGAAAGATGGATTTGAAAGGATGAAAAAAGAAAGAAATGATTAGTTAGAAATAAAGAAAGGATTAGTTAGAAAGAAAGAAGGAAAGATATATTGGTTAGAAAGAAAGACAGATAGTATAGTTAGAAAGAAAGAAAGATTATTTAGAAAGAAAGAAAGATAGATCAGTTAGAAAGATAGATAGTATAGCTAGAAAGAAAAGATTATTTAGAAAGAAAGATATTATAGTTAGAAAGAAAGATAGATTATCTAGAATGAAAGAAAGATAGATTAGTTAGAAATATAGATGGATTAGATAGATAGATAGATAGATAGATAGATAGATAGATAGATAGATAGATACATACATAGTCTATACATAGATAGATAGATCATTTGGACACAGAAAGTCAAATATTTAAGACAGGCAGATGGATAGAAGAGGATAAAAGGAAGAGTAGAAAGGAGAAGATATTGTGAAAGGAGGGTAGAATAGGAGGACAGGAGGAGTAGAGGATTGGAGGAGGAGAAGAGGAGGGAAGAGAGAGGGAGAACAGGAGAAGTAGAGGCATAAATGCAACAAAAACTTGTAGTATCCTTCAGAAAAGAGCTGAGTGACTGTCCACCAATCAGAACACAGGACCAATTATGTGTGTCTCCCTTTGATCTTTGCTAATCAGCATCACCTGTGCAATCAGCTTTCCTATTTAGACAGAGGCCAAAATTGCTGATACTTGCCCTCGAACAAACCTCAATAGAGACAAAACTATAAGTTGTATCGGCGAAATGACCTGACCGTGAGCGAGACAAGGCCTTTGTGAACGATGTGATGTATTTTTTTTTGTGGATAGAGTTAAAAAAAAGGACCACTTTGGCAAGTTAAAAAACTGGTTTGTATTGCTCTGATCACAAAAGTTTGACCTGAATTTATAATTGCTGTCAATGGAGGAATGTCTGTCACTCTTGTCCTTTGGAAGGACACAGTGAAAAAACTATAAGTCCCAGGGATTTACTAAACACATGAGAGGAACCACAACAAAAATACCTACGTTTCAAGTATAATTTTATGCCCAAAGAGTGAAAATTGTGGCCAGGCCAGCGATTTAAAAAATATTTTTTAGCATTAGGTTTCAAGCTGGCTCACTCTAGCACGTGCTCTAGCTCTGAACAGTCTCTCTCATTCACTCCCATTATAATTTCAGAAACGGCTTGAAAAACATCATGAGACTAAAGTAGAGATTGTGAAAAAAGTATAATAGATATCAAAAAGTTGAATACAACTTTAATAGCTGACAAATTTCTCAACATTTTAAAGTTTAAATGACAGAAATAGCTGAAAGTATGCAGAAGTTGTAGGCTTTGAAAGCAGAAGGAGCATAAAACAGAATTTGAAGAATTCTCCATTGACTTCCATGTTAAAAAATATGCACAAAAAGTTTAATAATTTAAAAATTATAAAGGTTATAAAAAAGAAAAGTAATAGCACACATGTCCTTGAAAAGCTGCACATTTTGATACTTGAATGGTTTTTGTAGCACAAAGTAGAGAGGAGAAGAAAGCGACCGAAAAACGTACGGAAGAATACGGAATAATAATAAGAAAGATTTGGATTTCAAGAGTGTGAATGCTTGAAGCATTCACACTAATAAATAACATTGGGGTCAATGGGGAAAATTTGGGCAGCTCCTGCCCCCCAGGGGTCCAACTTTTACCCCATTGTGAGGTATGTTCTTACAGAGCCTGTCAGCCTCTTCAAATGTGGTGAATCGCAGGCTTCTGTGAAATCCTCGCTCGGACCTATGAGTCGTCAAAGTTTGTCGCAATGTTAAGTATATGGGATTTTTGGGAAATTTGTTCGCCCTTCGGGCGAACATCGTACCCCCGATCGCTTAGAAAAGTCATAGCACACCATTCCCGAATATTACGCACGTTTTGAGACCTCATTCATGGGTGTGTGACAAAAACTGCGGGAGGAGTAGCGCGTCAAACTTTTTGGCCGACTCAAAAAACACAATAGTAATAGTGTTGCCTTGCTTTCAGCAAGCACCACTAACTAGAATGTACATTTCCAGACGAAAATGTGAAGTGGTGCTTGCAGTGGCAAAACTTACCACCCGGTTGCTATGGTGTGGCACATAATTGCATACGAGCCAACAACCATGTCTCTACGATATTGTGGGGCTGAGAAATGGCATATTAATGTGTTTGTGTGGTTACTAGGGTACCCTATATGGTTGCTATGGTGTGATTATACAATTTATGAGATAATATTTCAAGACTAGTTGACAGTCTGAGTCAAAAAAGGCAAACTCCATGTTTCTTCTGTTTTCTGGAGCTGAGAAATGGCTTGAAAGTGTTCTTTTATGGTTGCTAGGGTTGCCCTAAATGGTTGCTAGGGCACGGCTATGAAGTTATTTTGTCACTACCTATTGGCTGCTTGATATGCCGATGCAATAGAGCCCACTCCCAAGTCTCTATGAGCTTCTGGTCAAAAGATATGATCTCACAAATTTTGTCCCAATGTTAAAGGGCATATTGCAGGTTAGAGGACCCAACGAGTCAATGCATAGAAAAACAATGTAGGAACTAGATTTTCTTTAAAATATACGCATAAACACGCTATAGAAGCTTCTGCAGTCGTTTTTGTGAGAAAATTTTACTCCCGCGTCTGAAAATGGGCGTGGCGGCCGTGACGCAATGAGCGGGAGAGCCGTCGATTCACACAACAGGAAAACAATGAATCGCATGACATTTCGGACGCTGAGGAAATACTCGTATGACGGATCAAGCCATAAAGTTATGAGCCTGCTATGCTAAAGAGATCAGGGACAGGCCAGGATAATGTCAGACAGAACGGTCAGAGACAAATTGAGCTGTGATGTGAGGAGAACCAGTGGAGAACAGGACAGGTGCCTTTTAGGTGAGAGACGTGCTTATAGTATACACGCTCGCTAACGATATACACTGTGCTCACAATATTGTACAGATTATTATGATCCTATAACAGGCCAGCAGACATTAGTATGTTTAGGGTAGATTTATATACTATTAAACGTATAAAAACTTTAGCCTATATTTCTATACTAAAAGCATAGGCTCAGGTAAATTTTTAATAGCCTACATATTTTTCACCTAGGTTATAACATAAACAGAACATTAAAGATTTGAGTATTTAAACAACCAATTTTGTTTTTCAATTACAAGTTCTATTTAGGGCATGACATGACTAAGTTACCTATATAACACTATTTGATGCCATTGGTAGTATACCACGATCAATATTCTTGCTTCGGCATACCATGTTAAAATCCATCATATTGCCGGGATGCTAATCATTTGATCTGAAGTGAACGCTACACACGACCGCGTTTTCCGAGCCGATGCAGAAGAGAAATCCCGTCTCTTCATCTGCTCAAACCGCACCAGGAACGAAAGATAGGCTATATAGCACCATCCCTTTTATTGTAATGGAAACTTGTGGACTCGATCTTGAAGTCCTGACAGGCTGGAGTTTTTGCAATCTCCACAAACACAATAATTTATCATGACGATGATAAATTAAAATCCAAAAACTAACGAAAGCACACTGACTGACGAGCGCTCTCACTGAACACCAGCCTGCTCTCCTCTGTGCCGAGGCTGCGGCTCCCTGATATGACGTCAAATGACGCGATGTTGAAAAAAAAAGCGGTTTTTGCTAGCAGTCCAAGAAACGCTCACTTTATCTTCTAAATTAGTGCCCTTATGTTGTTTTAAAACATTTTAAATCCTGCATTAACTTTTCATATGGTATTTTCATACAAGGTTATCTATAAATTTCTATTTTTTTTTAACCTGCAATATGCTCTTTAAGCTTTTTGAACAGAAGTATGATAGATCATGGCGTGATAGGCTATGTGGACATTTTATGTGGATAATTAAAAAAATGTGGATAAGGCATATTTTGTAGCCATGACACGTCCTTATATAAGGCCAAGAAAATATGAAGTTTCAACACATAGGCCTAACATCTTGTTAATACGCGAAAAAAAATCGTTTTAACAAAATAAGTTGCGAGAAAATAATATGTAGGCCTATGGCAGCAAATAGTAAAATAAAAATAAAAAACCCGTCATATAATCGTTATAATATACATCAGAATAAATGGTAGTTCAAAATATAGCCTATTATTCGCCGTTAGCAAATATAAATATATATTAAAAAGGCAAGGGCAGCGTGATAAATCATTTTTATGTGAAATAGCCTATCTTGTATGGTCGAGAGCAGCGGTAGTCCGCGCTTGGGCTGTAGCGGCATCTCTTGTTTAAATAGTTGTATCGTTTAGGAAGGCTCTACCTCCTTTCGTGTATCCTGGGAACTGCTAAAACTCCAGAGTCTTATGATCTTAAAAAACGAAATGGACTATATCGTGAAGCATCTGCCCATCTACATCATTATAATCAGCAATAAAGGGACCCACATCAACAGCCACTGTAAGCGGGCTTAAAACAGCCTCTGCTGTCATTTACTCAATCGGTTGTCAGCTATCGGGTAGTCTTCCGAAATTTAAAAGGCATTCAACAGACCAATACAAAAGAAACGAAGCAGAAGCCTCTGTCACTAAGAGCAAAACGACACTGTATGCTGGCACGCAGACCACTGCCCTACTCCAGATGTTAGATTTGCTGGGTAATCTAATGTATTTCACAGACATGAATGCAAACAGAGGCTAAAATCATACTATATCTACATACGATAAAGGAAATTTCCTTTATCGTGCTTTTTACAAAGCGATAGCCTACACGTGCCCAATGAAGAAATAAAAATATGACAGGATAACATTCCAAAAACAGAACCTTAAAGACGGATCGCTATTCAGATCGACAATCTACTACATATGTCTTTCCACCAAACGTCAGTTCATTAGATGGGCTGAACTTTGAAGAAAAGGGTGGGGCTGATTATAATATTATACAAAACGCCGCTTTTTACGCCGTCTTTGTCAGACAGAAGCGCCGCAATTGACGGCGCACTGTGGATGGCCTGCGGCGTCAGAAACGGCGTCATTGGCTGGATTAAAAAACGGCGAAAATGACGGCGAATTTGCTTTGTAAACGCCGTAATTTACGCCGTTTGTACCACAATACGCCGTAATTTGCGGCGTCTTTTCGTGTTAAACGCTGTAAACACCGGCGTTTTGAGAATGAAACGCGTTTGGAAAGTGGCGAAATGTGGACCATTTGGCTTTCCATATATACGCCACTGAAGCTGTTCCGTGACGTGCGTGTTTTGTTAAAAAGAAAGATCGCTACCGGCCTTTGCGAGATTGCGACCAGTAGCTACTTTGAATGAGGGATAGAGAGCAGAGAGCGCTCACTATGACCATTTTTCTTGAAATGTTTTTTAAATTTCGGATCTTTGCATGCCATCACGTTTGGGGGGGCAGTCACGGCATTTGGGGGGGCATTGCCCCTCCTTGCCCATGCCTATATCCGACCCTGGTGTTGTACTACTTTCATGTTATCACTGTGAAGCTGCTTTGATACAATCTGTATTGTGAAAAGCGCTATATGAATAAATGTGACTTGACTTGACTTTAGTCAGAATTGAGAAGAAGGAAAATACTGACCATTCAGTCTTTGATATTATTCATATATTCTTATATATATAACTTGGCTTATTTAGAGGTTTGGGGAAAACATTTTGTGTTATATGTTCACGGGCGTAATTTCCTATGGGGACAGGGGAGACATGTCCCCCCCACTTTTCAAATTCATTTGATAATTTTTAACTAAAATAAATTGTTTGTAGCGGCAATAAAACGCATTTGTTGTCTAACATAAAGTAACCTCCGTGAATGTGACTCACAAACATTACTAGGCAACCAATAGTGGGAACTCCCTCCAGCGCAGCCACTGGCGACCTGCAGCGACAAAGTTACGTGTAGTGTGAACGGGGCTTAACTGCTCATTAGAACTTTCAGTGAGCTATTTTTAGAGTGTGCACGCGATGTTCCTGGACGTGGACGCGCGCATCAACACTGGCTCGGTCCTGCCTGGGTCCTGCTCCTCCGCAGTATCGACCAGTATCGAGTTCTAATTTGCCGCTTGAACAAACAAAAACACGTATGACAAAATGTCAGTGTTGTCGAGTATCCCCACAAGAACAGTCTTAAATTAGTTAAATAAATTCTTAAATGAAAGTAAAGAGAAGTGAGAAAATGAGATGCATGAGATCCTGTCAGCATAACACTTAAAGTGACAGCATCCATTAATTCTGTCAGTAAACCAAAGAACAAAGGGAACAGAAAAAAAGTACAACTGTTCTTGACTAAATAATGCTTGAAGCTGTTTATAAGGTTTGTTTCAAGTTCATTTAAATTATATGTTGTTATATTTTTGAAGCCTAATAAATGTTTAAAATTTGTGAATCATATTTTTGTCGAGACATCAGTAGCTATAATATCAGTGATACTGGCCTTCAATCATAAACAGAAGCCATTAAACAATTATTTTAAAGGGTTAGTTCACCCAAAAATGTAAACTCTGTCTTTAATTACTCACCCTTATGTTGTTCAACCCTGTAAGACTTTTGTTCATCTTCGGAACGCAAATTAAGATTAAAATAGTCAGAGTGACTACAGTGGCTCAACCTTAAGTTCATCAAGCGACAAGAATACTTTTTGTGTGCAAAAACACATAAACTTAAGACTGAGCCACTGTAGTCACTCGGACTATTTTAAAGATGTCATATCTTCATAAATTTTGGGCCGGCCACTATTGATCCCTATCGAGCCTATGGAGGAGTGATCCAGCTCTCAGATTTAATCACAAATATCTTAATTTGTGTTCCGAAAATGAAGGAAAGTCTCACGGGGTTGAACAACATGAGGGAGAGTAATTACTGACAGAATTTTCATTTTTGGGTGAACTAACCCTTTAAATATACTATCTTTGTTTCTACATTACAGTGGAAATTGAGGCTCACATTATTTACATTTTTATTTACACACAAAACATTAATGGCTAATATTTTGACTTAATAAAATTATTTTCTAAATCTTGGCGATCGGCCTCTATTAACAATAAAGAAAGTAAGACATTTTTCTTATAGATATAGCCTACTATTCTTTTTGTCAGAATTTATCATTATAATCAAATTATTTCCTGGCTTTTGTATTACCATAGTGCCTAAATGTATACATCCAGGAAATGGGATTCAAATCGAAAACATTTCCCCTATTGTGTGTCCCCCCCACTTCTCAAACCAAAGTTACGCCCTTGTATAGGTTATATCTAAATTTCAAAAGTGTGATAAAGAGTTGAGTCAACTTTATCTATTTAAAGTAATATTTTTAAGAAATAGTTTCACAAGTTAACAGGAAGTTAAATGAATGATCCTGGACTTTTACTTCTCCTTAAACTAAATATATATAGGGTAGACTCAGCCTCATGTAAGCATTTTCAACAAGAGAAGATTCACCATGAATAACCAGGTAAGTCAACATTTTTAATTTGCTTTATTTTTTTCTTGTTGTCCGAGACAAAATTGAAAATAATAATTATATTAATACAAAAGAAAAACTATTTAACAAAGGAAAAGTATGGACAGCTTCAGCTTGTCAATATATATATATATATATATATATATATATATATATATATATATACGTTTTCATAAAACAATAAATATAAAAAGTAAAAAAATGATTACTTCATAATATACAGTGGAATCTATATCTACTTTAAAAAATGTTTAACCTTTTTAACCTTTATTAGCTATTTTTGAAATTAGATTCCACCTTTTATCAGATTTTCAGATTGTCTCTACATTATACAGGACTTTTTTTTCCTTGTTGTCAAGTAGTATTTTTTTTTCTTCCTGCTAAAAGAATGCATAAAAAGAGAGCTAAAAAGGGCACATGAAAAATGATGGATGATGAAATCGCTGTTGTTGGCATTGGATGCCATTTTCCTGGAGGTAACTGTTAACAATTTTTATTATTTGTTCATGCTATGATTTTGGCCTTTATAGTATTAACATTGTATGTTCACATCTATTTTAGGCGAGGGACTTGAAAACTTCTGGCGAGTCCTCCTTCATGGAGAGAACTGTGCAGTTCAGATCCCAGACGACAGGTTTAATCTCTCTCAATGGTACAATCCAGATGAGAGCAAAGCAGGAAAGACACACACAGCAAAGGCAGCACTTATTGATGGGTAACTCTTCAATTCTTTTGCCCACATAAAAGAAATCAAAGGGGCCATGCATTCTGTTTTTAATCAGGGTTTAAATTATTCCGGCACTGTCCGGCGTGGGGCCGTGAGGGGAAAAAAAAAAAAAAAAGAACTTGCATGCGGTTTAATATTTTCGAGTTGATTTCACCCACCAATCTTATGTGAGGATCGCAGGTCTAACACTTTACAAGCCTATCAGAAGCAGAGGAGGGCGGGTCTTGGCGACACAGTGTGATAGAGATCCATACGTCACGTTAACGTCGTTGTTGAAAGCATGGAGTGCAAGTTCATGAAGCCTGGGTATGATGTCCTACCTACGGGTGTAATTTCCTATGCGGTCATGTCCCCCCCACTTTTAAATTCGTTTGTTGTGATTTTTAACCGCACGCCGCCATCGCAGCACTGAGTCTGTGAAAGTTCTACTGAGCAGGTAGGGCCTATAACGGTTGCGACCATAGACTGTAATAAAACTAGATTGCAATTTGCGACACAGTCAGTTTTGAAACCCCAGAAGCAAAAACAAGGGACTAATAATAAAGATGTGAATTGGTTGATTCAGGAAATTAGCTCAGGTCAGGATAATGGGTAACATCAGACTGTTTAGCTAAATATTAAATGTAGAATATTCTGTGTAGCTGACTAAAAAACATTCTGTGTAGGCCTACCATGAAAACCAGTTCACTTCAAACCTCAGTATTTTCTGTCAGCAATGATTGGCAAGTGCTGTCAACGTCAAAGAATGCGATTAATTTTTATCCAGCTTTAATGTGTTAGATATTTAACCCAATTAACGCAGGAATCCGTTTTTTCTGTCCTCCTTTAGCTCGTCACGCTCTTATTCACGCAAATGATTTAAACCATTCATGCGCGACAAGACAATAGAGACAATCCCTCCTGACACACGCACACACACGACGCTCAGAAAGACTGCGCCAGTGTCGAGTTCTCTTTCATGCTTGAACAAACAATAACACACATGTATGCCAGAATGTCCATTTGTCGAGTATCCACTCAAGAACAGTCTTAAATGAGTTAAATAAAATCTTAAATGGAAGTAAATCGTAGTGAGAGAATGAGATGCGTGAGATCCTGTCAGCAGCGGCAGATCTTAAAGTGACAGGAGCCATTTAATTCTGCCTATCAGTAAAGTTAACCTAAAGAGAAAATTACTAACTGCACTTGACTAAAGAACCCATGTAGCTTTGATAAGGATTAATCTATAGGCACATTTCATTTATAATTTATGCAGTGCGGACTGTTTTATCACCTTATTCGATTTCTGTAAGGTACAGGTAAATATGACATTTCTTATGGGTTTAAGTGAGGATTGTTTTTAAGTTAATTTAAATACAAAAATACTAATTTTAAGCTTATTAATTTGGGGGGCAACGAGACATTAGTAGCTATAATATTAGTAATACTGGCCTTGATTCATAAAAAATATGACAATAAGATACAGCTGTAGGACCGTATTTCCTGCACTATAAAGCGCACTGGTTTATAAGGCGCACTGTCGTTTTTTGAGAAAATTAAAGGCTTTTAAGTGCGCCTTATACGGTACTTAAGATACGGTACTTTTAGGCTACGTTCACACTGCAGGCTGAAACGACCTAATTCAGATTTTTTTGCCCCTATGCGACCTGTATCGGATTTTTTCACGACAGTCTGAACGACACAGATCCGATCTTTTCAAATGCGACCCATGCCACTTGGGTATGTGGTCCAAATCCAATATGCATCCGATCTTTTGAAATGCGACTTCAATCTGAACGGCCAGGTCACATATATCCGACCCGCACGTCATTGCACGCACCTGTAGCTAGCCAATACACGCTAACTCCAATGCGTTTCTGCACTGTTATGGGCCGCTGCAGACGTGTCTCTTCCCCAGTGGTGTGCCTGAACGCGTTCATATACTGTATTACTGCCTGATGAACATTACTGTGAACACGTTCATTCTGGTGTCTGTGAACGTGCGCTCTCTGTCAGTTTATCTTCGTACAGTAGGGTGCCAGATTGATTTCTATAGAGCCTTCCAGGCGAAAACCTGGCTAAAACACATGTAAACATGCCTTAAAATGTAGCGAAAAAACACCCAATCTGGCAAACACCAGCCACCAGTGACGCACCGCGGCCGCCGGCGACAAAACAAGGAGCGCCGAGGACGTGGGTTTTATGACGAGGTCGGGGAGGATCGGAAAAATCTTACATTTATGTGCAAACTTTGCCCGTCGATAAAATAATTATTGTCTGTGTTTGTATATGGGCTGTGGCAATAATAATAATAAAACAAAAGCTCGCAACATATGGAAAAAAAGTTCCGCAAACAACAAGTGATGTCGTTGACCGTTGATTACTCTTCTGCGCATGCGGGTCACTTCTGGGTCATTTCACGTTCACACAGGAGATCACAGAAGGTCGCATTTAATTGGAAATGTGAACGGCCTTGCAAAAAAATAGAATTTTTTCAAAAAATCGGAATTGAGCATTAAGCCCTGCAGTGTGAACGTAGCCTTAGTGCCATTGAAGATGAGTCCATCTGTGCAGTCCCTCACCCCCATCACCCCCCATGTTTTTCACTTTAACCACTTTAACCCCCCAAGAAAAAAAATGGTGCAAATTTAAAAAAATAAATTAAAGGCCAGTGGCTGAAAGGCTCTGTTTGAATCTTTGCATCAATTCACTCTCTAAAAGCAATAACCCAATCATTTACCTTTTATTATGTGTAGTTTGAATGAGTTCGACAACAAGTTCTTCGGCATCACTGATTCTGAATTGATCAGTATGGACCCTCAGCACAAACTTTTGCTGCAGTGCACCTATAGGGCCCTAGAGGATGCTGGGATACCAATGGAAAAGGCCAGTGGAACGAAAACAGGAGTGTTTTTGGGTAACATATACTAAATAATTAATATATTCTTACTGTTAATGTCTAGGAGTAAATATATGTATGTGTTCAGTCATTAATCCCAGTGGATTTATATGTGCATGCATTTATAATTGCATGGTAAATGCCATTGGACCTGAAACGCCTGTGGTTAATGTTTTGTTTTTTATTGCTTGTTTTTCAGGCCTAATGAACAGGGACTTTGAGCTGGCCTCTGTCAGGATTAATCCAAAACACATCAACCACACCGCTGGCACTGGTGCACTGATGAGCATAGCCGCCAACCGCATCTCATACGTATTCAACTTCACAGGCCCCTCACTGTCCATCGACTGTGCCTGCTCCTCATCCCTCGTCGCCCTTCACTTAGCTTGTCAAGCCATAAAACAAGGTAGTCTTTACAAACATGTACTGCATGTACAGTACTTGGGAATACATTTCACTCTTTTCACTTTTTTTTCACATAAACATTACACTTAAATCAGATGTAGATACTATATTGAGTATCCTCATATCAAAAACATACAAACACAACATACAAATATATGCCCATGCCCATACACAGTGGCGGATTTAGCAAATTGGGGGCCCAAGGCGAAGGTATGCATGTATGTATGCATGTAATTTTTTTACATTTTTGTAAAAAAAATTACCAAATGATTGGTGGATAGGCAGGTAAAGCTAATCTACGGGTAAGTAAAGGTTGGAGAGGAGAATATAAACCTTCCCCTTTAAACCCTGCATACTTCTTTACTCAGAAGTGAAGATGGAAAGCTGAGAACACACAAAGTGTAGCACTACACAAACTAATAGTCACGATGGAACCCCACAGAGAATAAGGTTTCAGATAACACCTGTCTTTGCCAAAATGCCAGGAAAACCAGCACTGTTTATTCTTTTTTTAAGATCAAATCAATATCAATATAACCAGCAAGACAAGTAGTTATATATTTATTTACATATATCTATCACAAACAGTTACAGTACATATTTAGCAAAATTTCACAAACAGCCATATACTTAGCAAATATTGTGTGTGTGTGTGTGTGTGTGTGTGTGTAAGAGAGAGAGAGAGACCGAGAGAGTGTGTGTGTCTGTGTGAGACAGTGAGAGAGAGAGAAGAGAGTGTGTGTGTGTGTAAAAGAGAGAGACAGACCGAGAGAGAGAGTGTGTGTGTGTGTGTGTGTGTCTGTGGACGTCGTCGTCGTTGTTCCTGTCTGTATCAGTAGTAACGTTAGCCATAAAAAAGTTTATCAAGTTTCCCAGCGTTGCCAAATACTTATCGGCATCTTTTCTGTTTTTCTTTTAATTGATCCGCTTTGGTAGCTTCTTTTCATTTTCGCGTTTCGTCTCTCTCTGTTTGTGTAACTTTACCTCACAGTCCTCCTGTCACTCACTGTGTCTCAGTGTGTTTATCTTTCGCGCACCGTTAAGGACTAGTCCATTTCATTGTGAAAATAGGGGGGTGTATGTGTAGGGACAGATAACCATGAACTGGAGATTTTAACCACTACTTAAATGTTTCAATGCATTTCTTAAGAATATTAATAAAAATGTACCTTGCCTTTGAAGCGTTCATGATGATAAGGGGCTCTTTTTTTTTTTGAGGTTGGTTCGGGGCCCCCCTATACGACCGCTTGGTAGGGGGCCCGAAGCAGCCGCCTACCTATGCCTCTATGTTAAGACAGCCACTGCCCATACATACACCATACAGTTGTGTTTGATGTACATCTATCCCTAAGAAATGTTAACTTTTTTTCCTTTTAAACGAAAGAACATGTAGGGAGTAGTTTTCCTGGGCATTCTGTATATTAACTAGAAAATAAAGTGAGGTCTTTGAGTTGTTGCATATTTTTTCCAGCATAAAGCAAATTGTTCCAGTTTATGATTTAAAAATGCTGTTATCTTCAACAATTTGTAAATGTCCATTGTAATTTCCATCCATGCGTTTAGGGTAGGGCTCTCGTGTGACAACCATTTTTTGGTAAAGCTCTTCTTCACTAGCCTGGTAATACCAGACTCTGCTACTTCACTTTGCTTCGTAGACAGAGTCTGGAATGGCATAATAGAGAAGTGTTTTCTCTCTCGCAAGGGGGCGCTTCTCTGAAGTTTAAAATCATTGGTTACCCATAAGCCAATCAGATACGTTTATTTATGACGTTTGTTATGCGCCGACACGGCCGCAGCGCCGCGATCGGGTGAGACCGAGCCGCTGCTCTCACGAGTCATGACTGATTTAGCTTCCGCCGCCCCGCAGCGCCGCGAGGACGAGCCGCTGCTCTCGCAAGTCATGACTGATTTAGCTTCCGCCACCCCGCAGCGCCGCGAGGTCGAGCCGCTGCTCTCACGAGTCATGAATGATTTAGCTTCCGCCGCCCCGCAGCGCCGCGAGGACGAGCCGCTGCTCTCACGAGTCATGAATAGGAAGTTCATTTTATTGATTTTAGCCTGAAAAAATTGGGTAGCCTAATGCCTAAGCTTGAAGTGTTAATATTTTTCCTTGTTATAATGATTTGCAAAAATAAAAACGGCTGCATCTGTGTTGATGAGAGAATCAAAAGTGTATGCGCGTTGTGCAAGCTACATAATGGCCAAGCATGCTGGTTTTTGCTGGTATACGTTGCAAATAGACGGGCAGCAAAATAGTTTTTTGCCTAGAGCGGCAGAAGTGCACGCGCCGGTCCTAGCTGTAAACACTGATGATGCGAGCGAAAAACCCCGTAATGTTCTCCATAACAGAGCGAATTGCATCCCGTGTCTCGTTTCCCATTTCTGCGGTTGTTTTTCGATTTCTCTAACCTATTTACAATGTAAACTCGGCGCTTAGCGTCTACGTCACGGCTCTCAGCCCGCTCTCTGTTCGTTGATGACTGTAGTAAGCATAACTGGAATTAAATCATTTTTAATGAGCTAAGTTCCTAAGTTCCTTATACCGCACTGCCGTTTAACCTTCTGATCCTGGTGACTTGTTTAATTTTAGTCTACTAATTCATCTTCAGATATGTCAGTGGTCATCCTTCTATTTTGCTCTTCATTTAAAGTAGGTATCTCCAATGAATTCAGTAAAGTATCCATTTGAATTAGCTTACTCCCTGGAACTCGAGTATAACGTTTTATAGAAAACCTCAAAAGATTCCTAAATTTCCTTTAGCTTAATTTTTGTCACTTTTGTTCTTGTCCCTAATAATTCTATGGATTGTATTTTCTGCAGTTTTCTTCCTCAGTTCCCATGCCTATTTTCTCATTGCAATAGATCCCCCTTCATAATATCTCTGTTTTAGAAACATTAGATTCTTCTTTACTTCTTGTATAGCTAAATTGAAAATCTTGTCCCTAATTTTTTTCATCAAATATATCGTTTGCTAAACTTAACATCTGTAAGCAAGTGTCAATGCCTTGAACTTGATGCTTGATCATTTGTAGAGGTTTAGTTGCACATGATGGAAGTCCAGCCAGAAGAGCATTGCAGTAATCAAGCCTAGAAATGCTAGAAAACCGGGGTTGTGATGGCGCAGTAGATAAGACACATGCCTTTGGTGTGAGAAACTCAGTTTCGAATCCACTGTGAGACACCAATGCGTCTCTCAGCAAGACACTTAACCCCTAGTTGCTCCAGAGGCATCAAACCTCTGACATATAGAGCAATTGTAAGTCGCTTTGGATAAAAAGCATCAGCTAAATGAATAAATGTACATGTAAATGACCAGGGCCTGGACGAGAAGTTGTGTCACCTGCTCAGTTAGGAAAGGCCTGATCTTCCTAATGTTGTGCATTGCAAACCTGCATTATCGAGCTGTCTTTGTAATGTGGTCTGAGAAGGTCAGCCGGTCATCAAAGTTCACTCCAAGATTTCTGACTGACCTCGATGGGGTGATTGAGGAAGAATCTAGCTGGATAGTGAAGTCATGCTGTAGAGACGGATTGGCAGGGAGGACGAGAAGCTCAGTCTTAGTCAGGTTGAGCTGCAGGTAATGTTCCTTCATCCATGCTGAGATATCAGCTAGACAGCTTGAGATTCGTGCAGCTACTGTGGGATCATCTGGTTGAAATGAGAGGTATAGTAGGTAGACAACCAGAATGTGGTTTTTACCGCCGCAGTTTTGCAGCGGCGGTAAAAGTTGAGGTGTATTTGCTGCCTTTGGCCGCTAAGAGGCGCTACAATCACAGACTTTGAAAAGTGTCCGTTTTTTGTGTAATCTTCAGCTGCGCCGCGGCTCTTTCAGAGTGATTGAAAGATGGTAGCAGATCAATTCAAGTGAAACGTTGTTAAATTAATAAATTAATCACAATACTGAAATTAAATTGAAAAAATAATGAAACCTTAAAACATTGCAGCCAAAACATATTAGGGTACATCAATGAGGCTTTACAATCGTATAAGACATCACTGCATTATCAGTCTAGCGATAGCTGTGTGGTTAACGCATCATCCTCAACCTCATCGACCTCCAAACGACGCGAGATCGAACCTTGTTACATGCTGTTGGCCGACAGCTTTTATGTTTTACCGTTCTTGAAGCTTAAATAGATAGCTGTTTATTAGCGAGTTTATTAACTGTTTATTTAGGCCTACTTAAAGTGTCCGACTTGATTTGCCACTTCTCATTGAGAGCTGAGGTCGCAGATAAATTCAAGGTTAACACTCTAGCCTGTACTTGGGCACGGGTGGGACATGTCCCCACCACTTTTTGCCAGGGTCGATATTGTCCCCACCACTTTTGAAATCTTAGCTAACCGCATTCGTTTCATTCGTTCGAGGCGATCTAGCGCTGCAATCTGTTGTCTTCAATCGGACGCGCGCTGCAATCCGTTGTGGAGGTTTCATTCGTTCCGGTGAAATCACAAATCAAAATACACACAACGTGTCCCTACTTCTCTGTGTTCTAATCCGCACTCGTCCAGTTTTTGTTACCCTCATCAAAACCGAGAATGTTTTTCTGTGGTAGTATATCAGTATGCATACGGTCTTGATGAGGGGAAAAAAAATAAACGAGTGTGGAATTAGAACCCTACGGAGCCCGAAAGTCACCTGTGGGGCGTGGGGGAAGGGTGGCGGGGGTTGGGGGGGACAATCCGAGGCGATGGTTTTGCAATCCGTCCGCTCAGTTTATAAACTGTAGGCTACTCACGGATTCTTAAACTGTTCCCTCGGTTTAACAATTCGTGCCCACGGATTAATAAACCATACCCACGAGTTCCTAATCCGTGCTCTCAGATTTGTAAACTTGTTTTTGAAATCTGTACCTACAAATTCATAATGCCCACGCTTTCACAATCTGCACTCACAGGTTTGTAATCCGGACTCGCGGATTTGTGGCTCGTCCCCGAGAATGTGCCGCATAATTCAACCAGGCCTCCTGTTTAGATGCGGGATGCATTGTTTTTAAAAGGACTTCACTTACAAAAAAAATAAATAAATAAATATAGCCTAACACAAACACAAAGTTGTAGGTCTATAAAAATAAAACATTCATACATTGTTTTATGATTAACATATTCCTGTCTTAAGTGAACTCATTTAAAGTTATAAACGCAAATAATAGGCTTAACAACAATATGCCATTATTATTACATTTAGGCTACATACTGTTCTTTTTTTTGTGGAAAAGCATCTTCTAAATAGGCCTATGTAGCCTGTATGCATTTTGATTTGATAGCTAATTATTATTTGCGTTTATTACTGTGAATGAGTTCACCGAAGACAGTAATATATTTAACATAAAATAATTTATAACTTACAACCAAACCTTTGACAGTTTTTGAACTGTGTTATTATTTTTATAAATTTGTGTTTATTATTTTTTTCGCTTATTATAGTACTGAGCTTTTTCCTCAAAAAATTTACTTTAAAGATAAAAGTATCCTAAATGTATTTTTTTTTTTTTTTAAATGCAAGAAATTATCCATTTTAAAAAAGTATTTGAAAAACAATGCAATGCATCCCGCATCTAAACAGGAGGCCTGGTTAAATCGTCGACGAGCCACAAATCCGTGAGTCCGGATTTGACAGGTTGCATGAAGCAGGGGCGTCACTAGGTTTAGTTTAGGATCTAATGCTTACTATTAACCGGTTTCATTACATGCAAAAGGCAGAGTTTTATAATCACTGTTGTCCCAAATGTGAGGTAGGTTAGTTAGGGGAGTTCAGGGTTTCCCTGAGAAAAATTTTATTTATTTACACTATATATTTTTGTGGGAATTTTTTGGGGATTTGCTAAACTATACGTTTTTGGAAAGGTTATTGTATAAGGAGTCAGAAAATCAATGTTTGCATTTGCCAAGATGTCTATGTGGCGGCCATATTGATTTTTTTTAAAAAATGGCCACCATAAAACTACAATTTGTATTATCTCGGCTTCTGAATAAGCTGGAATGTTGATTTTAACTGATAAACCCACGTATTCAGGGTCAGGGAATCCAATGGTGCTAGTTAAAAAGCTAAAAGACGTTACCACATTAACCAAAAGATGCATATGTGGGTCAAAAATTACCCAGTGTGGTTGTTTTCTTGCAATATATTTGTAATGAAAAGTTGTTCGTATTTAATATTCCATGTTCCTTAAAAACATTTTATTTTTATCATCCCATTTGAAATACATCCACAATAATGGTAAAAAAACTACACATTCTTTATTGTTAAAAGGATCCCCGTTAGCTGTCACCAAAGTGACATCACAAGCAGTTGGTGAGATAACTCGGAGTTCCTTTTATTAAAGAGTCTAAAATGATAGGTCGTTTCTTTAAACAAGAGGCGATCTAGCGCTGAAATTGCCGCTGCGATCAGTGGCGTGGATACAGTTCTCTTGTGGCTCGCGCTGTCGCACACAGTCTTCACACGGACTCACGCTTTAATCCGTTGTGGAGACTATATTCGATCCGGTGAAATCACAAAGTAAAATGCACACAAACATACAACTGATAAACATAATCGGTTTTAATCAGAGAGAGAAAAAAATGATACGAGTGCGGATTAGAATTCAGAACCTCTGTCACGCTTGACAAAAATTCTGCCACTGGACTAATGAAATACTTGCGTGTCATTGTCAGATCTCTGTTTATCATCACGTGAAAATTCTAGCCACAAACACATATTACATCTGCCCGATACAAGCCCGAAACTCGTCAAGGTAAAAAGCTGCACTTGAACACATCGAGAGAATTACCGACTGTCAGCTAAATGTGTGTTCTGCACCTGCGTTTAATAAGCCAAATGTCTATTACTGCAGATATATTAGTCTATATTCGTCATTCAAAAAGGAAAACCAACGCTGCCGGCTGCAGATACACATAACGTAAACAAAGCAGCGCGAACAATTTTGAGAGAAAGATTAACTTACCTGTCTTCTGCCCGTTTGGACCATACAAAACTTCTGGGAGTTGAGTCGGCGCATTTCCAGAGAAAATAAAATTAACCCATTGTTTCTTCAGAGCCACGGATGAAGGAACTAAAAAATACTTTTGTGTTCATTTGTACATCCGAACACTGATCAACTGCCATGCTTCGCTCGTTTGCAAGCCATGATATCTCTCGAGGAAAAACTCAAATCTCAAAGCTATTTCTCTAGGAAAAAATAAAATCACGCCGTTCATACTTCCTGTTCCTAGCTCGTTTTTTCTCATGGTCGGTCTCTGGGCGGGTAAAGCAGAGAAAGGGGAGTAAACTTTCCCCTATATGACGTTATATAGGGGGAGATCAGCGTGTCTGAGATGCAGACGGATGCAGAGAAGAGAAAAATAGCCAAAGCTCAGTTTACACCGATTGAAAATTCTAGACACGAGGGACCAAATACAGTCTAGGGGAACTCATATTAATGTTAAAAAACCTCAGAAAATGAAAATTTCATGTCAGGGGACCTTTAAGTAACTGGTAGGGGAGTTGGTGGTGCTTGGATTGCAAGTTGTAGATTGAAGGTAATAAGGAAACGTTGAGATGTTTCACTCAACGTTTATTATCTGTGATGCAGTTCTGTGTGTAAACCAGGTCCAGTTGGTTGCCTGACTTGTGAGTACCTGTGGTGATGAGCTGTTTGAGATCGAAGGAGGCAAGAAGAGAGATGAAGTCTGTAGCATACGGCTTCTCTAGATGAATGTTGAAGTCATCAAAGACTACAAGTGGGATGCCATCCTCAGAGAAAGAGGACAGCAGCACATCCAGCTCCTCTATAAAGCTTCCCGGTTGACCTGGGGGGCGATATATGACAATAATATGGATTTTAATGGGAGTTGTAAGTGTAATAGCATGATATTCAAATGAGTCGTTGTTGCACAGAGAAGGGTTAGAGCAATAAAGAGGAGATTCAAAGGTTTTGTTTTTCAATCTGTTTTATTGTACATATATAAACTAGGGCTGTCAGTTAAACGCGTTATTAACGGCGTTAACGCAAACCCATTTTAACGGCATTCATTTTTTTATCGCGCGATTAGCGGTCTTTTTGTCCTAGCAAACTTTGTAGTTTTTTCACATGCTTTTGCAACAGAACGCGGCATGCGTCCTGATCCATTTCGGCGTCTCGCGCTCGTCATCCACTCAAAGCCGGCTCGCAAGGCGAAACGTGTGTTTGCGGCATGCCTGTTGTTTTGTTTCCGGTCTAGATCCGCTTGCGCTTTGGTCTTAGAAGCAACAAAACGTCCTCGCGCAGCGCAAGCCATTGAAATGAATGGGTTTCAGAGCCCAGCGCGAGGACGTTTTGTGCCGCACTCACTTGTTTCGGCTTGCGAGCCGGCCAAATAATAACGTTACTTTTGAGTGGATGACGAGCGTGAGACGCTGAAATGGATGCCCGAAGATTCTAAATGGAAAGTTTACTTTTAAAAAGTTGCCATATTGTCCCATTGACAAGACCAAGTAATCTGTGTTTTGTCATTTTTGAACTGAGCTATCATCATCGCAGCACGTCCAGTCTGAAACACCACTTGATGATGGCCAAGCAAACACACACACACACACACAGATGATGCGAATTCTCCGCCCCCTCGCCAATATTTCTTTCACCCTTTTATTGATAGACTGTAGGTTCCATTCGACAGGGTCCCTACACAAGTGTTCACTGCTCCCTACTCCCTGAACATGGTATATCAGTTGAAGTGGACTTCACTGACTTCCTGTGAAGTGATGTATCAATGTTCCATTATATCCCTATGCCGTTTGCAGTGCCCCTCGAACTGAACATGTTCGTTCCCTTCGAATTGGAATCTCACTTAAGATGGCAAAATACCCTGTGAAGTCCACTTCGCAGTCCACTTACGGTCGAATGGAACGCACCTAGTGTTACATTGTGTGAGAGATTATTTATAGGCTATATGTTAATGTGAAATTGAACACTATTCCAATGTTATTTTCAATAATAATTTTTCCACTTTTCCATATTCATAAGAGCATTAAAATGAGAAAAAAAATAATGTAACAAAAAGAAATCAAGAGACATTTAGAATAGATAAAAATGTGAGATTAATCGTGAGTTAAAGTCCCCGTGAAATCAAAATTGAACCTATTTACTTTGTTAGCGCATATTACTAGTCTTGTGGTGAACAATTATTCCGTGCAAGTAAATATATATTAAAAAAATGTTTTACCTTGGTAATCTTTAATCAAAATCTGAAAAGTTACTTCCGGTCTGGAACGGTTGATGACGTAGGTTTCACAGTTTGGGTGGGGAAACGCTTAACCACTCCCCTCAAACCGTTAGTTTGCTATGAGCGAGAGATGGAGAGGAGGAGCGCTAGAGTAAAACCCTGCCCTCTGTTCAATATTCCGTTTCACTTGGAAATACGTCACAGCACGGGAGAAAAATTCGTTTGCAACTTCCGGTTCACGGGGACTTTAACTATGACATTAATGCGATTAATCGCGATTAAATATTTTAATCGTTTGACAGCACTTATATAAACATATAGTACTGGTGAAAAGATTGGACACATTACTATTTTTAATATTTAAAAGAAAAAAATGAAGAGTAACACAGTCCCACATCTTTATGCCACTCTTGCCACTGTACCTCTCCTTTGGTTTTAAACAGATTACATAAACTGGAAATATTTATTTGTTTAATAAATTACTTTATTTAAAAGAAGAGAACACAAGCTTTAAAAAGACACATGTCTCACGTCTCTGTGACATGTATTTACTGAGTTACAGTTAATTTTCCGGACGCATTTCAGAATGGACTTCACTGACAGAGAGAACGCAGAACACACATCATGTTTATTTTTATTTATTTGGCGAAAAGCACAAAACCTTGTTTTTATTGTGAGGTTTCACAAAAAATACACACTACATTCAACAACAGGATTGAATGATGTATAACACTTATGTGTAAGATCAAAATCAACAGAGTAATTTAAGTCTCTTTTGCACTGAAAAGGAAAAAAGTGAGCTGGTTTCACCAGCGATACCGCCGACCCCAGAGGGTTAAAGAACATTTGTTCAAGTAGCTACCGTACAGCCCTTAAGGCTCCAAGATCCTCTTATTTCTTCTCTACCATTAGGAATTCCATGTGCAGGCCCAAATCACTCTTTGCTATGGTTAACAAACTCACTAATCACCAAAACCAAATTACAATAAATTTGAGTCACCTGTATTAGGAGAGACCGCTGTGGAGTACTTGTATTTAACGTTACTATTGTAAATACCACTCACGCTGAGCGTCTCTACACTCACGGCCTGATACCTCTTTGAAGCTGTTACATTAAGATACAAATTAAAAAAAAGATAATGAATTTCAAACCTGAATCTGTCACGGGTTTAGGAAGGAGGACTCAAATGCAGAATGTGAATTAGCAGGTTTATTGACAAACAGCAGACAGATGACAGGATGTGGTGGGAGAGGTGAACAGTCCAGACAATGAGCAAAGATGACACAAAGACAGGGGTTGAAGCTAGCCGAGCTGCCGTTGATAGTTGCACAAGATGTCTGTAGGCTGGGGAGTAGCAATGGCAGAATAGTATGAGCCCTGAGGCTACCACCAGTAACCAGACAGGAAACTGCAAGGCACACAGGGATCTCAGGCCCAGCACCAGGCTTCCTCCAAAGCTGAGAGTGTTAGCTGCCAGGGGAGCTCTGCTAGCAGGACTGGAGACACAGAAGAATAGACAAACAGGACTGATGGCAGAACTAAAGCACAAAGTACTTCTACAAATAAATCGCAGCCAGCTCTAGAAACAAGAAACACTATGTTGCACAGTAGTACAACGTTTAACGAACTGGCAAACACATGAGGGAAAGAGCACACATATAAAGGGAGCTTAGAACGAGAGGAACAGGTGTACACACTCAGGTCAACGAGGACTCAAACAAGGGAACAGAGAACATTAGCAACAGGTGACACTCAGGCAAATGAGGACTAAACTAGACAAGAGGGCGTGGTACAGGGAAACAAGGAGGCAGGAACAAAGAAGCACATGGCAAACACAAACAAAACCACAAGTTCAAGCACAACACACACATAGAGACATGAAACAGAGACAAAGACAAGGCTGCCAGGGCAGAACCCTGACAGAATCAAACATTTTTTTTCAAAGATCAACAGTCTGTCATTAGTCTTTAGTCTGCCACTAAAAAATGGCGTGTTGGCTCCAGGTCATCAGCCATGTCAACAAAATGAATGAATTGCTTATTAATATATCTAATCTAATTGCCTATATCTTTGTAGAACTTCAAAAAAAGAAACCAAAAAGATGCTGCAGCCAATGAGCCGCCGATGGGGGGGCTGACTCAACCTCCACGGACAGTTTTTAATACTTTATCAGACAATAACTACTCAAGATTTTGGTTTAGTATCATTTTCGGGACAATTAGGGCTGGATTGGGCACAACCGCTTAGATTTGGGGACTGTCCCAAATTGCCCTTTGTGGCGGCGCATGCGCAGTCTCCACTCGGACCCGCTCTTCAATCTATCGCCTGCGGACTCTCTCGATTTATTCCGGTGAAATCACAATATAAAATACACACAAACTTAGAAATATTTACTTACTAGTCCATCAACATGATCGCCAGGTCAGCATCACTGTTGCATCCAGTGCCTTACCACTGAAATGACTTTGAAGCTGTTATATTAAAGCTACAATTTTTCACTGAAACATTGATCTCTCTCCCTGGGCGGAAGAAACCGCAGCACAGGCTTCCGATACCGGAGAGAGAGCAATGGATCCCTTGGGAAAGGGAGGAGATAAGTCCCAGTCTTCAACCATATAAAGAGATCCATTTGCAATCTGGATCAGGAATGCATTCTCCGTGCTGCCTCGGCAGACGCGGGTCCTGCATCCTGAGAACCATGAGCCTGGCCACTTTCCTCGAAAAGTGACCGGCATGAGCGGAGCGTGCGAAACGAAAGCTTCTCACAATGTCGGCAATCAGGCTCCTCGAAGGCTGACACCGCATGCTCCACTCCCAAACACATCACACATAGCTTGTTTGTGTGTGTCCACTCGTTAAATAATGCGAGCAGGGAGAAACACAGTGACTGTGCAATTGTTTCGCCATAGTGTTCGCTGATATACTCTCTCTCTCTATATATATATATATATATATATATATTTATATACTGTATATATACACACTTAGAGAGTGTCATCAGATATTGAATTACTGCATGGTTTGGCAAATTAACAGTTAATGACATGGCAGGCATCCTGACCCCATTTACACCTGGTATTAAAATGCGATCTGTATCCAGATAAGTTATCCGGATAATAAGTACCGATTCCATTTACACCTGGCCACATAAATGTGTTTTTGCAAAACGGATATAAATCCGATCTTAAACTCCCGCGTTATATGCAGATTTAATGGATTGCACGCCACCAAAAGCAATAGATATCAGCTGCATTTCGTTGATCATCAGCTAATTTCCAAATCAAAGACATCAATAAAAGAGTGGCAACAGCGCTGGTAAGATAATGTCGTTTCTTTACTTGAAGATGATTGTGTGTTAAGCGTCCGTGACTTACTTTCACTTTTATTTGCGATGTTTGCACGTTGGCTCGATGAATAGACGCTCAGCTGCTCATCTGCCGTGATGGGTGATGCTGTGAGCAGCAGTAGCGCCGTCATATCTGACTATAACATGACATATAGCCTATATAACAAGCTCTCACTCGTTTATTTTTTTTTTTGCATTTTTGGAAGGAGAAAACATACATATGTGGTTTTAACAACCAGATTGCGTTTACACCTAGTAAAGATCCGGACACAATGCGAGCCAGACTACCTCCAGATGTGGTCAGGCAGATCCGATCACGATCTTATCACAACGCGTTTACACCTTGCATTAACATGCGTTTTTTATTATCCGGATAACTTATCTGGATACAGATCGCATTTTAATACCAGGTGTAAATGGGGTCTTAAGGCCTACAACTGCAGTAACTCATTGAATTAACATTGGTACAATTGGTACACCACGTGATGCATCTGAGTGAATCACATTAAGAGAAACCAGCAGTGGCCAATGAGATTTCGTCATTAGCTTTAAATCACCCTTTGGAAATTCACGATTGGTTAATGATAGAAAGGAAATGCCCATATTTGGGTTACATTGCGTGCAGGAGAGCTTTACAACGACACCGGTCTCGGCATGACGCGTTCGAATGCTGTAACTTCTTGGTAAATTCGGAAGAAATTTACTGCCACAAGTAAACAAAATGTAATAAAATAAACATCTTAATGTATATTTTCAACGTTTTCTTTAGCAGCTTGAAAGAACATTATTGAAAAGAAAGAAAGAAAGAATGAATGTTGAAAGAATATTGAAGGAGTAAACTAGTCCAAAATCTCAAAACTGATAACTGCATGAAAATTCAATGTTTATGCCTGCCGTGTCTTGCCTTAAGCTGCTGAACGATGCGAAGTAGGGCAACGTACAATAAACATACTAGCACCTTAGCAAATGCACTTTACACAAACTTCAGTGAAATAACCTCACTAGCAGTTTATCACTTGCACTTTAATCAATGGAACTGTTTTGTCAACAATGTCCTTTTTCTTCTGTCTACTTTTTCTTTTCTTCTCAGGTTCTTTCTTGATGTGTTTACTGTTTAGTGATTTGTAATGTCTTTTATGATGTTCTGTTTTATGATTTTCAGTAAGCAACTATGCACTGTGCCCAAGCAACATTTCCCCTTGGGAACAATAAAGTTAACCTACCTATCTACCTTTTTTAAGTTTTGACAGTGCAACTAAGTGTGATTAGTACATTATAGCACATATCTGATTTGTATCTTTAACAGCACCTTTGAGTCCACGAATAGCTTTTGTAATGTCTGGCTGTCCGTGTTCCACTCAACAGGGGACTGTGAAATGGCCTTGTTTGGCGGTGTGAGCTGTATTTTGGAGCCACTAGTTTTTGTAGCTCTCTCCAAGGCTAAAATGATCTCCCCTGATGGCACCAGTAAACCCTTCAGCAGCAAAGCAGATGGATATGGGAGAGGTGAAGGCTGTGGGATTGTTCTCCTAAAGCCTCTGAAAAAAGTAAACCATAAGATTGTCTCACATAAACATATCACCATAACAACAATGCACCTTATGATACAGAACTATAACAAAGAAACAGAAGTTGTCTATGTTTTGACAGGCTCTTGAGGACCATGATCATATTTGGGGCACAATCAGCAAAACTGCAGTAAATCAAGATGGCCACAGTGTTCGTCCAATCACCAAACCATCCATGGTACAGCAGGAGGAGCTGCTTAGAAAAATCTACTCAAAAGAGACTGACCTGACTAGTGTCCAGTACATTGAGGCTCATGGGACTGGGACTCCAATTGGAGATCCAGTAGAGGCAGGTAGTATCTCAAAAGTCATTGCCAAAGCAAGACCTCAGAAGTCAGGGCCACTCATCATTGGTTCTGTTAAAGGCAATATTGGACACACAGAATCTGCCGCAGGTGTTGCAGGGCTCATAAAGGTTCTTCTGATGATGCAGCATGAAACCATTGTGCCATCATTGTTCTACTCCTTGGAAGACTCCAGCATAGACGTTAAATCTCTCAATATTAAAATCCCCACCACAGCAGAAAAATGGATCAGTGACTGCATATCAGGGAGGTCAGCAGGAATCAATAATTTTGGGTTTGGTGGAACAAATGCACATGCAATTGTCAGACAATATGTGCAGTCAAAAAAGCCAAAAGCGCAGCTGATCAGAAAATCCCATCAGTATTTTGTAGTCTCTGCAGCCTCCGAAAAATCCATGAAAATGATTTTTGAAAAAATGGCAGAACAGATCAGTGCAGGAAAAATATCAGACCTACAGTCTTTACTGTACACATCTGCATGTAGAAGAAGTCACTTGAAACACAAGTACAGGAAAGTAATTCAAACATCATCATTGGCAGATCTGCAAGAGAAACTTACTGCTGCTGTAGAGAAAAAGCATGTACCGTCAAAGACAGACTCCAAGCTAGTTTTTGTGTTTTGTGGCAATGGTGTTACATATCAGGGTATGTGCAAGCAGCTCCTAAAACAAGAGCCAGTTTTCAGGGAGGAAATCATGAAGATAGAAACTTTGTTGCTAAGCTATAGAAGTTTGAATCTGACAGAGATGCTGGAAAGTGAATCTGAGAAAGGTACAGAGCCTTCTGATCCAAAGATTGTCCAGCCACTTCTGTTTGCTATTCAGGTTGCTGTTGTCAAACTTCTGAAACACTGGGGCATCAGTCCTGATGCTGTTTTGGGGCACTCTGTTGGAGAAGTCGCTGCAGCTCATTGTTCTGGTTTGCTGTCACTTGAAGATGCAGTGAAAGTCATCCACTATCGCAGTTCTCTGCAAAGCACTGTGACAGGAGGGAAGATGCTGGTAGTCAGTAATATGGCTGTTTCTGAAGTCTTGAAAATTCTTCCATCTTACTCAGGAAGGGTTTGTCTGGCTGCTTATAACAGCCCTCAGTCATGCACCCTCTCAGGAGATGCAGATGACATTGAAAGGCTGCAACAGAGTTTGAGCAACTCAGCCAGTGGGAAAGATTTGTTCCTACGCATTTTAGACGTACCTGCAGCATACCACAGTCACAAGATGGATCCCATTTTATCCAAAGTGGAACAGAGTATAGGCTCATTGCAGGCACATAATTTGGAGACAGAATTGTTCTCAACGGTGACCGGTGTTAGTTTGTGTTCCTCCGATTTTCTTACTGGTGAATATTGGGCAAAGAATATCAGAGAGCCAGTTGAATTCGAACAAGCTGTGAAGTCTGCAGCTAAAAACAAAAGGAGTGTGATATTTGTTGAAATTGGTCCAAGAAGATCTTTGCAGAGGTATATCACTGAGACTCTGGGAAATGACTTCACTGTGATTCCCTCAGTGCAGCCTGATAAAGATCACGAGACCATGCTTGCTCTTGTTTCCGAACTGTTTGAGCTTGGGGTTAAAGTGGACTGGGAAATGTTCTACAAAGGTTTTGAGCCTGAACCAGTTCCCTATCCACGATACCAGTTTGATGATGTGAAGACAGATGTCTTCACTTCACGTTTGCAGTTGTTCAGTCCCACTGGCAACCATCCAGTAGTTACACAAATGGGTATAGACAGTTCAGTGTTCAGCTGTGATTTAGCCTCTGAATCAGTGGCCTTCCTGCAAGACCACAAGCACAATGGGGTTGCCATTATTCCTGGGGCATTTTATGCAGAATTGGGTTTAGCAACTTGCATGGCATACGCAAAACCTAAGGTTCCACTAAGTTCTCTGCAGCTCAGCATAACATTCCAGAGTCCATTCGTTTTCACCCAGAATGCCCCAGATATAAAAGTACAGCTGGATCCATCTGACCATTTGGCAGATAACACCTGTAACTTCAAAATACACTCTACTTCCGCAGTCTATGCATTTGGCACAGTAGAAGCCAAACCAGGTAGAAGTCCTGAAGAACAATTCATTTCAGTAGACCGTATCTCCAAAAGATGCACATTCCACATGATGAGTGAAGAGCTCTACAAGCATCTAAGTCAAACAGGATTTGAGTATGGATCTGTCTTCAGAAATAATGCAGATATTTATTGTGGGGAAGAATACAGAGAGGCGATATCTGTTGTGAAGGTCCCAAAGGAATTACTGCCTGAATTACACGACTATCACCTTCACCCTGTGGTCATGGACTATTTCATGCAAATTGTTCCTGTAACTATAGGGTATGACCAATCAGCAAGACCTCAATTCCCTGCACAAATCAGAAGCCTGACTGTATTTGAGCCATTGCAAGAGGAGATGGTTGTTTATCTGAGAGCAGTTTATGTGGGAGAAGATTATTTTGACATTTGTGGCTGCTTAGCCAACAAACAGGGTAGGGTGTTAGTTGAATTGATGGATGTGAAGATCAGAATGCTAGGAAGTCGTTCCCAAGTAGTCGAGGAGTACTTCTACCATAACAATTTCAGTGTCATCTCTGAAGTTGCCAGATTTGATACACCCATTAAGGCACTTGTGTTTTCTGACCAGGTAGGGATTTCTGAAGCTTTGCAACAGTACTTGGACCCAACATCTAGGTATGTGTCTTCTTCAAACAGTAACACACTGTTAGAAGGCAGAGTGGAATATTTTTTGTCAAAACTGAAAATTTCAAGTGTAAACTTTCAAGAAATTTTGTTCATGTGGGGTGATGCAGACCTAACCTCTCTTGAATCGGAGAAGGTCTTGGACAGTATGGCAGGGTTATGTGAGATTTTCAGAAAGATTGTCGGATATCTCAAGGCACTTAATTTCCCAGGTGATATCCGAGTAATAACCTATAAGTCGTCTGAGACCATAGTGGAGCACATAAACCCTGGGTTTGTTCTGTCAGGCATGACGAGAGCATGTGCAGCTGAGTTGCCAGAACTTTCCTTCCAGCTGATTGACATGGGCTCTGCTACTTTTGATGACATCAAAGCTTTAGTCCAGGTCCTCAGGTCATATCCCTGTAACAAATATCCAGAGCTAGTAGTGAAGGAGGGCAAAATTCTCCATCCTGAAATCACCCACACACCTTTGCCAACCCTGGCAATCTCTTCAAGAAACATACACATGTTGCAAAATGAAGACTTCATCTTGCAAACTTCTGACCCATATGCAATGAAAAATCTCTCTGCATCAAAAATGGATAATCATACTGTACTGATTCAAGGAAAAAATATTGAGCTTCATCTCAGTAAAATCTGTGTTCATTCATCAGATTACTTTCCAGTCAGCATTTCTGCCCTGAATTTTGGTCAGACATTGTATTGGAACAAGCACACAAATGAAAACCATAAGCTCTTGGCCCTTGACTTCAGTGGCACTGTCACAGCTGTGGGTAAAGATGTCAGGAAATTTAAAGTTGGTGATCATGTTGTGTCTTGTTACCCTGTGGCTGCCACATCTAAAGTAGTTCTCCCAGCAGACGTTTGCTGCAAAGCAGAACGGCTTTCATTCCTGAATGACGCGCCTTGTGTCTCTTTTATGGTACTGGCTTGGGAGATCTTGCACAAGGCTTTACCCAAAGCTAAACAGCAAAGGAAACTGGGTATTTTCTCCACTGTTCCTGATTCAGCTTTGATGAAAGTGTTGATTGCTATTGCAAACAGATCAGGTTGGAATGTCAGCGTGAGCACACAGGCTGATCAGCTGTCTTGTGATTTTAGTGAGGTTGTGGGAGCTGTTCTTCTACCTCCTTATAATGTAGAAACAGTTGAAATAGCTAGCAGTGTTCGAGGCATCAAAGACATTGTGTTTGTCTGTGACAACCAGGTAGATTTCCCATTGAATTCAACGACATTCAGTACAAATGAGGAGATCTACTTCCATGTCCTTTTCATGTCCCAAATAATGCAGAAATGGTCTCTGCAGACACAAATGCCACAAATCTACCGTTGGCTGAAATCCTTGGATTTGGACAGGAAGCCCTTGTCTTTAGACACAAAGGCTGTTCAAAAAGTGAAATCTCAAAACATTGACCTCATGTCTGTAAAAGAATCTGAATCATACTTCAGATGCCAGATGCTACCCATTATACTCCTCAATAGTGAAGCAAAAAAACAGCTGTCTGACATTCCAGTACTGCCCAAACACAGTCTATTCCAGGAAAATGCAGTCTATATTGTCACAGGTGGTCTCACAGGGTTGGGCTTTGAGACAGTAAAGTTCATTGCTCAGAGAGGAGGTGGCAACATTGTCCTTCTTTCTAGGAGTAATCCAAACCCTCAGATGCAACAAGAGATAAGTCAGGTCAGTAGCCATTGGGGTTCTGTCATTAAATCTCTGCCATGTGATGTTTCAGTTTCTGAGCAAGTGGACCAGACAATTGTTAATATTGGAAAACTATTTCCATCCAGTCCCATCAAAGGGGTGTTTCACAGTGCGGTTGTCCTGCATGATGGGCTGATTGAACGTCTTGACAAATCTCTTTATGAGAAAGTTATGAGGCCAAAAGTAAATGGAGTAATTAACCTTCACCGTGCTACCATACAGTGCAGTCTGGATTACTTTGTGTGCTATTCCTCCATCTCTGCCTTCATTGGCAATGCCTCACAAACAAATTATGCTGCGGCTAATACATTCATGGACACTTTCTGTCAGTACCGCAGAAACATTGGGCTTTCTGGACAGTCCATTAATTGGGGGGCTTTAAATCTTGGCCTTCTTCTGAACAAAGTCCATTTCCAAAAATTTCTGGAGGCAAAGGGAATCATGCTTTTGGAGATTCCAGAAATCCATGAAAGTCTTGAGCAGTGTCTCTTGATCAACAAACCTCAACAAGTTGTATGTAGGTTCAATTTTAAAAACAGCTGGAATAACATCCTCAGTCAGAACAAATCCCTGAGTGTACGCTTGTTCAAAATAGCACAGGAAGCTATTAGTAAAGCCGGAGTGTTCATATCTAGAAATGAACAACCCATGACGTCATCCTCACCACGTGATTCTCTGAGGTTCATGATTAGTGAAACGACTGGTGTTGAGATGGACGAGCTGAATGATGATGTTCATCTTTTCGATTTAGGCATTGATTCAATGTTAGCCATGACTCTGCAGAATCTTATCTTCAAGAATAGAGGTGTGAATGTCCCTTTAGTGACTCTACTGGATCCAAATAGCACACTGGCAACTGTTATCAAAGTCCTGGAGGTGAACTGTGTTGAATATCAGAGGGAAAATGAGAGCAATTCCACATACTTGTAATGGTGATTTGTATTTCCCCACAGCAGTCTTTTTGAAGCCTCAAAACAAATAATATTGTTTTAGGAAATTCATGAACTATTGAAGTGAAATGGGTGTATAGTATATTTTGTACTACAGTACTACTGATTAAACAATCCACCTTTCTGGATAAGGTATTTGGCAGATTTTCCAATATTACTACTACAGTTCACCAAACTCAATTTTTTAGGATTCCTGCATCCTCTGTATTAACAGTAGGCCTACATATCATTAAGATAAATTAGGTTATTCAGAAAATTCTGACTGGACTTTACTGTAATGTCAGGACCAGGAATAAAGTGGAGAGTGAATCAAACCGCAAGTACTTTAATTAAATGAACAGGTAATCCAGGGAAAATTACATCACAAGGAACTCAGGGCAGGAACAAGGAACATCTACAGCAAGCAACAACCAACAAACAACAACTGGAGAACAGAGGTATAAATACATAGACAAACAAGCTAAACAAGATAACTAGGTGGCGTGGATAATCAGAAACACCTGGGGAGACTAATCAACAAAACGGGGAACAGCTGAACATGAGACAGGGGAACACATTCTGTATCTATTTTTCTTTTTTCAATATATTGAGATGATCTATTATTCTGACTAAAGAAATCATGATAAAGGTATTTTTAAGTTTGGTCTGAAGTTACAACAAAGACTAAATTAAGCTGTATGAAATAACTTTTAATTAATTAACACATCTAATAGTATCAGTATGAGTTGTTTTATTTCCAAAAGGCATTATTGTTTATATTCTGAACAATGTTTAAAATATTAATAACGGTATAATGCTTGCACTTCCTGCATAGTTTTAGGCTTTCTGGGGTAATTACTAGCATCATGTTGATATTTTGCTAAGAAAATGCTTAAATAAAATTAGATGTGGTGAATATGGTATGATCATTTATCAGTAAAACTTCAAAGAAAGCAGTAAGGAATGTCATAGAAATTTGCCCATTTCAACTGTGCAAGATATATTTGAGGAAGTGGTGGTTTGGCCTGATAGGACTTTCATAAGATGTATGATTATTGATAAAATAAAGAACAGTGAAGTACATGTATGGGAAAACCCTATTACTCAAATCTCTGCAAAATGAAGAAATGGAATGAAAAATATTCAGTAACTCTTTCAACAAAGCCTATATTTATAATGCATTACACAGGTACACTTAATGCATTACAATAGATGCATATTGTCTTATAAACAATCTTTGATGATGTTTAGCATCTGATAAATAATAAAACCAGTTCCAATACATTATATCGGTGATCGTTTTCTCCTGTCTGCCTCGCTGCCTGCCGTGCTTTGTGTTTGTTTGCTCAAAGGCTGTATGCGCCGTCTAAACCTCGTATTAGCTTCGTATTTCTTTCTGTTTTTAACCATTTCTAGTTGTTTATACTACTAAATTCATCTTACCCAACATCTCAGATTAACCTTACACTGCTAGCTTCCGTTATTGTTAGCACAATACTCAAGTAGCGCTCATTTATTTATGTATTCATTTTCTCTCACTTATCCGCGCCCTGAGTTCAGAAAAAGACCAGGGGCCTCATTTATAAACGTTGCGTACGCACAAAAGAAGGCGTACGCCGCTCTCTACGCAATAGTTGGTATTTATAAAAAGCAAACTTGACGGTAAAATGTCCGGTCCTTCACGCAAGCTCTGACCCAGGCGTACGCACAAAAACGGTGAAATGAGAAATGGCGACACAGTCGGCAGTTGGAAAAAACACGTGAAAGTGTGTGAAACTGTAGACGGTTGTGTAAAATAAATGCTGCCTCACATAAATAACACGAAGACTTCACAAAGCAAGTCTTACAATTAACAGCCAACACGAACACCCGTTTGATAGATCTGTAACAGAAATGCAAATTAACACATAGCCTATTTCCAAAAAGAAAGGTGAAATATGTTCTGCAATAATATTGGCATGTTATACAATTCATCCACATAAATAAGACAGTAAACAGAACGAAATAATGTACAAAACTAATATTACTAATCTAACGGAGCAGATAGCCTATAGCAATTAGATAGTCAGTCAGATAATAGGGAGATATTAGGCTATAGATAGATCGATAAATGGATGTATTATTTGTCCACTGGGGAAAGTTGTTTTCACAGTAAAAATGTTTATCAGCTACGGAATCATGGTATTCATATGCCTTTAGTTTGTTTTATTTTTGATAAAATAACGTAGGACGTACGTCTCAACCATTCAAAAAGCTGCAAGAAATTACATTTGCGCTGAACTATTTCCCATTTCCAAGTAGATTATAACCAACATCCGTAGCTTGTCAGATGCAGAATTAAATGGATGTAAATAAAATGCCCCATCACAATGCGTATAATGACGCACAATGGCTGATCTTGAGCTCTTAGAAGATGTGGCGATTAAATGGAAGGATTCGGAGTGAACGCATCATCTTCACAACAAAAGGTGTGGAAAAAATATATTATTTATTGAAGAATTCCCTCATTGTGCAGTTTATTTCAGTTAGGACAGTCTTGATTTCGCCCAACTCCTTGGCCACCTCTCTGACTGAATTAATGACTAGACGCTTTTTTGCCTCGACTTTGATGTCCGACCATTTCTATTTTATTTCGGCCACAGTCCGAGGTTGTGAGCATTTACGGCGTCTGTAACCTTTTGCCACTCAAGTGCCTTTTTGGCATTAGTAATGCCCACACTGTGCCCTCCAAACAACATTTTCTCCTCTTTTTCACCTTGCCAACGATAACTTCTACTTCACATTGAGTGAAGTTACGTTTTTTTTTATTTCCTCTCTCTGTTTAACATGATTTCGCAATCGATGAATATTAACTTGTGTGCGTTTCACGGACTATTTATGGGCAACTATGGGCGTGGCATGAAGCCGCAAAAGCTGCGCTACATTTAGAACTGATTGTGATTTATTAAGGGAAAATTGTGTAGGATGTGCGTGCGCACGGTTTTATAAATCCGAATATTTCTGTGCGTACGCACGTCCTGTTTCATCCGTACGCCACTTCTGACGCAAATCCTACGCAAAGTTTTATAAATGAGGCCCCAGGTGAGCAATTAGAACCTGTCAACAAACACGGTGAGTAAGAATCAGTCAACAAACACAGTGAGTCTTAGCGCTAAAACATGACAAATTTGGTACCAGGGGCTCGTTCTTCGTACCTCGCTAACTCAGTTAGCTGGATTTGATTGTTGGCGATTTGGCATGATCTTGGATCGTTTGGTTCTTCGACGCTCATCCTGGACTTGCTGTCATAGCAACAGGTCCGTCAGCTTGAACCTGCTCGCGAGCTGGCTTATTTCATGTAAACAGGATTAGATCGCGGCTGATACGGGAAGTCCTTTAGCGCAGCTCGTTAGTGTAGCCTAATTTCTGAGATTATTTTTTTTTTCTCGTGAAACGATCGTCGTGAGGGTGTCGTTTATATTTTATTTTGTTGGAAATGCACATTAATGTTCAATTCGATGCCGGGGCTTCAACAACAATGTGTTCATTCAACAAAAATGTTTGCATCGCCCTAAAATTCTTTGCGAGTGGCTTCCTTTACACTATTGGAGATGCAGAGAAGCTTTCTGTCATGCCATTCGCAAAGCTTACCTAGCGCTCTTAGTTTTTTTGTTGTTTTTTTTGGCCAACTTAGGGTAGGCTATATTATAATTTTTAATGAAGATAATGCAATCATGATGACCATGCCGATTATGACTTACAGTCCCTCAGGCTTAATTTACATGATTGATGCCATACACTGTAGACTGCACACACGTTCCCCTCAATGAAGGGTTTTTGTGAGGAGAAAGGGGGCTCACAATGTAAATGTGTAAAAATTACTATTTTTGTAATGTAGAAGTTACAATGTAAAAGTTACTATTACAATTTTTTTTTTATATTCCAGATTATAATATTATAATATTTTTAAAAGGCAGTTGATTGAGTAAAATCTTTTAGATGGTGTGTGACCATGGACCATATCACAAATCAGTGTGAAAGCAAAATGGCCAGGGTCTGTACATGTATAGCCAGAATATTTAAGGAGTCATCATTGTGTCATCACTGGGTGCTTCTCAATATCCCTCCTCGTCTCCTCGCTCCTCCGTCCTCCCTCCTATGACCCGGAAACCGATCGAGCTCAGCCATCTTGAAGGACATCTCAATTCTCTAATTGCACCGTGAGGAGTCGAGGATCGAGGAGTGAGGAGGCTTCCTGAGGAGTCATAAGCGAGGATACACAAGTGCATCCTACGCGGAACTGTTATGCTGACTAAACGTGACGCACGTGTCAATTCTCCTCCCCCTTCACATCGGTCACAATCATTGTAATTTATACTTTACCTTTGCAGTTTATATAAACCACAAATCTCAAATATTTCAACAGTATAGCCTATCTTTATTATTATTTATTATGAATTTATTAAATAACCAAACTTCAACATCATAAGGGCAGATCCTTTTAGCGCTGCTGATGACACTGTGGAGTGACGCTCGAGTGATCAAGTACTCCAATGTATATAAAAAAGCTTTTATTCGATTCCTCTGTCCTCCTTTCCTTTCCTCGCTTCCTTCCCTCGCGTCCTACAGGGGGTGGAGCTGAGACGCAAGGAAAGGAAGCAAGGAAAGGAAACGAGGATGCACAAATAAGAAATGAGAAGCACCCATTGTGTCTGGCCTATTTGATGAAACCCTACCCTGAACCGGAGCCTGGACCGCAGGCACAATTCAACCTGGCCCACAGCAGAACACGGGTCAAGGTGGAAATGACCATAGGCATCCTGAAGGCAAGGTTTCAGTTTAAGGTTTCAAGATGACCAAGAGCAACCCCCAGTGAACCCAGCAGACCAAATAGATGGCAGGGTAGTACGAGACATGATTTGCCAAATTCACTTTAATTAAAACCAGTTAACAGTCAAGTATTGTTCATTGTTTCTTTATTTCCTGTAACAAAAGACATTTGTAATTATTGCTTTAGATTTCATTCAACAACAAATGACAGATTAATGTTCACATACTGTTTTCCACCTTAAGCTGGTGCTCCAGCAATTCAATTTCAAGTCTGGCCTTTTTTTAGGTTCAGCCTTTTCTCCTCCATTTGAAGCTTTATAAGGTCCATCTCCATGTCACTTTTTCTGATTTGCTTTTGAAGGTGGACCTTATACAGCTCTTTGGCAGGCAACTAGAAAGACAGAATAATTAAACATGTCTGGGAAAGTGTGTTATACAAACACAGACCAAATATTTAAATGAGGAAGGAGAACTGCAGAACATTTCTTAGACTGCTAAGATTCTGTGTGGAGGTAGATGGACCCTCAGCTGTATTAAAATCTGCCATTTTCTGTAAAATGACAATGACAATTTATTTATTCTCTTTTGTAAAAAAGGGGGAATGCATTGAATTCATCATACCTCTACGGGCCTCTCCACATTTTGTGTTTCTGTCACAGCAGAAGTGGACTCTTCATCGTCATTCTACAGTGAAAATAATATAAGGAAGGATGCTTGGTCTAGCTAGCAAACAGAAACCTACAGACAATAATCACTTACAACTGTGACAGAGTGTGGTGTTGCAGGAGGATCCAATAATACAAAGTGGGCCATCAGCAACTTCAAGATAATTAAACTTAACTGTAACACTATATTATTAACACTATATTTTTAAAACAATAATATCTTAGTAAATACCTTAAATAATATTGACAAACTATATATCATTTGAATCATAGCTTACAATCTCTAGTTTCCATATTTGGTGACTGATTTTCAAAATATATTACAGAGGAGCCATAATTTATCAATATGCAACAAGAATATTTTCATACTCATAAGGCGTGTTCAGACCTTTTATTTTAAAATAGCAGTAAACATGAAAAATCATGAAAAAATGGTAGATACCTCAGTTTGTTTTCATGCCAAAAGTTCAAAAGATAGAATCCCTTCAATTATTTTGGAAAAAAAAGGTCTGAAAAGTTTGAAATATCAAGAAAAAAATAATAAATTCACCATTTGTGACGTGTCAGCTAGCTATGACTTACATGCGTGTTCTTTGTATGTGTTTCTTAGAGGCTCAATTCATTTCAAAATCTGCCAAACTTCCCATACTACTTCTGAATAGGATCTCTACTTCAGAAATTGTATGAAAATTGTGGAAATAATGGTTCATATCACTCAAAACACGAATGGAAATGCAGGCGCCCTTATATGGGCAGTAATGGAGTCTGATTGTGCCCTAGTGAAAAAGTTTGGTACTGCGCTCAAACAAAATCTTACTGAAAGCTCATTTTTTGAGATATCAACCTAAAATTTGAAACACAACTTGTTCAGATTTTTGGCTTTGATCTTTCTGCCGTTTTAGAGTATCCCAGGTTTTGAAAATATATATTTTATGTAAAATATGAATAATTAATATTTTTACATTGTACATTTCCATAAACTCAAACTTCTATAACTTTTTTTCTGTTTCACTTTCTTAATTTATTTCACTTCTACAAAAATCTGCCAAATGTCTTCTTAAAAACAAGACCAATCATATGTCTATATTCCAAAGCATTCTTGAATTACAACCATTTAAGTTTGAAATGTGCATTTTTATGTCTATTCAAAAAGGGGGGGGGGGTGACAGTTAAGAGGTTAAACCAATAAGATAATCATGCATATGCAATACTCAGTGTATATTCTTTAAAAAGGACATTAGTAACATATAAGAGTGTTACGTTCCCGTATCGCGTGTGTGTTCTTGTGTTTTTCTTTCCTGCTTTCTCTCTCTCTCGGTTACTTTCACTTTTGTAGGTACCCGTGATTGGCCAATTGACCTGTCAATCATCGTTGGCGCTGACGTCACCTCTTTTCGCCATCGCCAATAGGAACAGGCCACCTGGGGAATAAGAGTGCACGCCAGACGTCTCCACGGAAGCTCTCGGCTCGCTGAGACTCAAACCACGCTGCTCTCTGTTACTGTTACGCTGTCCCTTTGTATACCCTGTTGAGGTTATGGTTCTCGTTCACTCGGTGTGATGTTAAGTAGTATGAGTGAATGCTCCCTGTGTTGACTCTCTGATTTTATGTGACCTGCTCTACAGAGCTCAGTAGGTTACTAGTATGGAGAAGAGATAGACAGATAGCATGTCACGTGACATACACTGCACCACGCAGGGGTTTTCGATTCTGTTTAGTACACTAGGGTAGGGGCGAGCGCCACACCTTGTATTTCTGCTTCTGTTAGTTAGTGGAGACTAGATAGGGCGTCCTGGACGCTGAAGATTATTATTTTCTTCTTTATTTTCTTAGTTAGGATTAGAGGTTATTTAACAGCTAGACTTCATTTGGTTTTGTTCTTTTCTTTTCTTTGGCGCCGTCCACGTCTATCTTTTCTTCTTATTAACTTTATCCACCTTACAGAAATTCTGTATAACATGTCCATTTTTACATTTATGTTAATCTATATTCGTATAGATTAAATTCTTTTCACTTTTGCCACTGACCTTATTTGTTAAATAAAGGTTTTGGCTTTTTGCACAGTAAATCTGGTTGTAGAGTGTTTTTTGTACAACTCATGGTTTATGTAGGTTTCTCTATAATGTCATCTTTAAAATGTTGGACTCCCGAACCCCTGGACTAACTCGGGGGTCGTAACAATTGGGGGCTCGTCCGAGATGTTTAACACCCATCATAAGACATTGAGAGGAATATATATGAACTATGGTTGTATTGTATTAGTGGCAAAGTGATTTGATTGGACTTCGTATTTTCCAGGGTAGCCTGATGCGTGGTATTTTGTTGTCTGTATGGTTCGTAACATTAGTAGTGATGGCTTTGTTTGATTTGCAGTCGTTTGTTGAGCATCCTTCCTTAGAGCGGTTTGATCAGTGTCGAAAGGATGATTTACTGAAGATTGCGGACCACTATAAAATTGTTGTAGTGAGGCAAGCTTTAAAGAAAGATATTAAGAATGCTATATTCGAACGGTTGGTGGAGATCAACATTTTTTCGAGACCTGGCGTAAATCCTCGACAGACCAGGCCACTTGGTGCTGGCGCGCGGGTTTCTAGTGAGGGGGTGTCGGACGAAGAGCAGAGCGAGACAGGTGCCGAGGTTGATGTCGGGGCGGAGACTAAGGCCGTCTTGCCGCCTTTTGATCCGTCCTCCCCTGCTTCTATTGGGTCTGGGAACGGACGTTTGAGAGTCCGTCTGGCTCGTTTACAGTACGAAGCACAGGAAAGGGCCCAGGCGCGTCAGGCTGAGATGGACCTGAAGCTCGAAATGCGCAGGCTCGAGGTAGAAGCTGAGAAGGAGGTGAAGCTGCGACAGCTGGAGCTGGAGGCACTGAAGGTGGCCTCTGGGTCGGCTGAGCGGGCACCCCGTGTTGAGGCTTCTGTGGCGGTATCCCCGGGCGATCATTCTCCAGCCTTCGATGTTAGCAAACATATTGCTCTAGTGCCTCCATTTAGGGAAACGGAGGTGGATACGTATTTTAACGCATTTGAGCGTATCGCATCTTCCCTCCGTTGGCCTAAAGATGTGTGGTCCCTTTTGCTTCAGTGCAAATTAGTTGGTAAGGCTCAGGAGGTTTGCTCAACATTATCGTTAGAGGAAAGCTTGCAATATGATACGGTGAAGTCTGCTATTCTCCGTGCATATGAGCTGGTTCCCGAAGCCTATAGGCAGCGATTTAGAAATCATCAGAAACTTGCCAGTCAGACTTTTGTAGAATTTGCTCGCGAAAAGGGGAATCTTTTTGATAAGTGGTGTAACGCGAGTAAAGTAACAGATTTTAATTCGTTACGAGAATTGCTTTTGTTGGAAGAATTTAAAAAGTGTTTGCCAGAACGAGTTGTGGTATACTTGAACGAACAAAAAGTAAATTCTTTGTCGCAAGCAGCTGTGCTGGCAGATGAATTCGTGCTTACGCACAAAACGGTGTTCAGTTCAGCTCGTCCTGAGAAAAATTCTTCGGTTCAGTCTACTCATCCTCAACCGTCTCGTGCGAAATCTCCTTCCCCACGTCTTAAAGAGGTAAGGGAATGTTTTTACTGTCACAAGCAGGGGCATGTAATTGCAGATTGTTTAACGCTGAAGCGTAAGCAGCAGCAACAACAACCGTCTAAAAGTGTGGGGTTTGTTAATTCTGTGATGGAGAATACTGATGATATTGCTGGGTTGAGCTGTGTTGATTCGGGTTATAGTCCGTTTGTGCTTAAGGGGTTAATTTCATTGACTGGTAAACCTGAAGATCAACGTGAGATTCAGATGTTGCGTGACACTGGTGCCGCACACTCATTTATGGTAGAAGATACTTTGCCTTTGTCTGAACAGTCATTTTGTGGCTCGAGTATTTTAGTTCAGGGAATCGAAATGGGTTTCGTAAAAGCACCGTTACATCGCGTTCATTTAAAAAGTGACCTTGTAATCGGTTTTGTGTCTGTTGGAGTACGTCCTTCACTGCCCATAAAAGGTGTTTCTTTTATTCTGGGTAATGATTTGGCCGGGGGTAAAGTGATGCCTGTGTTGGAAGTTATGGATCAGCCGAACTTTGTTTCCTGTGATGAGTTATCAGTGAGCTATCCTGATACCTTTCCTGCGTGCGTTTTGACGCGCGCTCAGGCAAAGAGAGTGCATGATGTCGTTGACTTATCCGAATCGTTTATGGTTCCCGTATCTGCTGAAAATGTGTTACCGTCGGAAAATACAAGTTTTTCAAGGGGGCACCTTAACGCGGACCTTTTGAGGTTAGACAATAGTACTTTGAGTGTGCCTATGTCCCGTGAACGGATTATTGTTGCACAGAAGGAGGATGAATCTTTAGCCAAATGTTTTGCCTCTGTAGTCTCTCCAGACCAGATCCGTCAGGAGAAGGTAATCTATTTTGTGGAAGATAATTTGTTGATGCGTAAATGGTGTCCAAATTCCGAAAATGAAAGTGAATGGAATGTAGTGTGTCAGATTGTCATTCCATCCTGTTATCGTCAGCACGTGTTGTGTTTGGCGCATGATCATGTGCTGTCAGGTCATCTGGGCATCACTAAGACTTATAATAGGATTTTGAAACATTTCTTCTGGCCTGGGTTAAAGCGGGATGTTGTGCGATTCTGTCGCACTTGTGATACCTGCCAGCGCATGGGGAAACCCAATCAAGTAATTCCCCCTGCTCCGCTCTGTCCTATTCCTGTGATGGGAGAACCCTTTGAACATGTAATTATCGACTGTGTTGGGCCATTACCAAAATCAAAGTCGGGTAATTTATTTCTGTTAACGATCATGTGCACAGCTACTCGATTTCCTGAGGCGATACCACTTCGAAAAATTACTGCTTCTGCTATCCTCAAAGCACTGATTAAGTTTTTCGCTACGTTCGGGTTACCGAAAATCATACAAACAGATCAGGGAACGAACTTCATGTCCAAGATTTTTAATCAGGTCTTGCAATCACTTTCCATCACTCATCGCGTGGCAAGCGCATACCATCCAGAGAGTCAGGGTTCACTTGAACGATTTCATCAGACGCTTAAGTCAATGTTGGGGAAATACTGCAAGGACACTGGGAAAGATTGGGATGAGGGAGTTCCTTTGATGCTGTTTGCGGTTCGTGAGACTGTCCAGGAGTCGCTCGGATTCAGTCCCGCGGAGCTTGTCTTTGGACATAATGTTAGGGGTCCACTTAAGCTCTTAAAAGAAAACTTATTGGGAGTTGAAGTAAGTCCTAAGACTAATGTGCTGAATTATGTCAGTCGTTTCAGAGAGCGTTTGCATAACGCGTGGGCACAGGCCAAAGAGTCACTAACAGCCGCACAAAAGGATATGAAACGTCGGTATGACATCAAAGCCGTTCCTCGTTCTTTTAATGCCGGTGACCAAGTGCTCGTATTACTGCCCACTTCAGGATCAGCTTTGTCTGCCCGTTTCTCCGGTCCCTATGTATTGACAAAGAAATTGAGTGAGACAGACTATGTAGTTTCTACTCCTGATAGGACACGCAAGACACGGGTCTGTCATATTAATATGTTGAAAGCATATCATGGTAGGGAGGGATCTTCGGAGAAAACTGAGGGAAAATCTGTACCTGTGGTTTCGTCTGTGGCAGTAGCCGTCGAGGTTTCATCTTCAGTAGAAACAGAGGCAGACGAAGATGGTCTCGTGCTGCGTAATGCTCCACAGCAGAGTACTAGACTAAGAAACTCAGAATTGTTGAAGACGTTGCCTTCTTATTTAGTGCATCTATCCGATGATCAGAGACAGGATGTTATTCAGTTGATTGAGAAATTTCCTACTCTTTTCAACGATACGCCTTCTAGAACTTCGGTGTTACAACACGATATAGATGTTAAAGATTCTCCCCCTATCAAACAACATGCTTACCGGGTTAATGCGTACAAGCGAGCTATCATGAGAGAAGAAGTTGACTATTTAACCGCAAATGATTTAGCTGTTCCTAGCTACAGTCCGTGGAGTTCGCCGTGTGTACTCGTTCCTAAATCAGATGGAACTTTCCGTTTTTGCACGGATTATCGGAAGGTGAACGCGGTTACGAGGCCAGATTGCTATCCCCTTCCTCGGATGGAGGATTGCATTGATAACATTGGTTCTGCACGCTTCGTTACTAAATTAGATCTACTAAAAGGCTATTGGCAGGTGCCTTTAACTAGTCGTGCATCGCAAATCTCCGCATTCGTGACACCTGATCACCTTATGGAATATAAAGTTATGGCGTTCGGTTTGCGGAACGCACCCGCAACCTTTCAAAGGTTGGTGAACTTAGTGTTGGCGGGTGTGCCAAATTGTAATGCGTACTTGGATGATTTGGTCGTATACTCTTCAGAATGGTCAGAACATCTATCCTTGCTGCACACGGTCTTTGAACGACTGGAAAAAGCTACGTTAACCCTGAATCTAGCCAAATGCGAATTTGCCCGAGCAACGGTGACGTATCTTGGTAAGGAGGTTGGTCAGGGGCAGGTTCGACCTGTAGCCGCTAAGGTTTCTGCTATCAATGAATTCTCCATTCCCACAACCAGACGCGAATTACGCCGGTTTTTGGGAATGGCAGGATATTATCGTAGTTTTTGTCGAAACTTTTCCAGCGTGGTGCATCCACTCACGAGTCTACTGAGTCCGTCTAGAGCATTTGTTTGGTCACCTGAGTGCCAACATTCGTTTGATAGTGTAAAAGCTTTGCTGTGTAGTACTCCTGTCTTGGCAGCTCCGGATTTTGCTTTGCCTTTTAAACTTGAGGTCGACGCAAGTGCTGTAGGTGCTGGTGCAGTACTCCTTCAAGAGGATAAAAACCACGTTGAACATCCTGTGTGTTATTTCTCTCGAAAATTTAATAAACATCAGTGTAATTATTCGACCATTGAGAAGGAGGCTCTGGCATTACTGTTGGCATTGCAATACTTTGAGGTTTACATCGGCTCTAGTCCTCTCCCGGTTATCGTTTACACGGACCATAATCCGTTAGTGTTTCTTTCCCGCATGTACAACCAGAATCAGCGACTCATGCGCTGGTCTCTGATTGTGCAAAATTATAATTTGGAAATCCGTCACAAGAAAGGAACAGAAAATGTTGTAGCCGATGCCCTTTCTAGGTGTGCTTAGTTCTTGACTTGGCTAGGTTCAGGTATGTATAAAAAATAGGTGACCTGAGCCTACTTGTTTTTTTTTTTTTTTTTTTTATTTGTCTTGATTGTAACAAACTAATCATTTCATCATTATAAGTTTGTTCTTATGGAGGGGGATGTTACGTTCCCGTATCGCGTGTGTGTTCTTGTGTTTTTCTTTCCCGCTTTCTCTCTCTCTCGGTTACTTTCACTTTTGTAGGTACCCGTGATTGGCCAATTGACCTGTCAATCATCGTTGGCGCTGACGTCACCTCTTTTCGCCATCGCCAATAGGAACAGGCCACCTGGGGAATAAGAGTGCACGCCAGACGTCTCCACGGAAGCTCTCGGCTCGCTGAGACTCAAACCACGCTGCTCTCTGTTACTGTTACGCTGTCCCTTTGTATACCCTGTTGAGGTTATGGTTCTCGTTCACTCGGTGTGATGTTAAGTAGTATGAGTGAATGCTCCCTGTGTTGACTCTCTGATTTTATGTGACCTGCTCTACAGAGCTCAGTAGGTTACTAGTATGGAGAAGAGATAGACAGATAGCATGTCACGTGACATACACTGCACCACGCAGGGGTTTTCGATTCTGTTTAGTACACTAGGGTAGGGGCGAGCGCCACACCTTGTATTTCTGCTTCTGTTAGTTAGTGGAGACTAGATAGGGCGTCCTGGACGCTGAAGATTATTATTTTCTTCTTTATTTTCTTAGTTAGGATTAGAGGTTATTTAACAGCTAGACTTCATTTGGTTTTGTTCTTTTCTTTTCTTTGGCGCCGTCCACGTCTATCTTTTCTTCTTATTAACTTTATCCACCTTACAGAAATTCTGTATAACATGTCCATTTTTACATTTATGTTAATCTATATTCGTATAGATTAAATTCTTTTCACTTTTGCCACTGACCTTATTTGTTAAATAAAGGTTTTGGCTTTTTGCACAGTAAATCTGGTTGTAGAGTGTTTTTTGTACAACTCATGGTTTATGTAGGTTTCTCTATAATGTCATCTTTAAAATGTTGGACTCCCGAACCCCTGGACTAACTCGGGGGTCGTAACAAAGAGTATTGTAAGATTACAGTATACAGCATTTGCAGTCAAAGCAGCATGCACACTGCACAAGTGAATCAATGACTGGAAAATGCATTTAAAATGGCTTTTTAAAATGGTGACAGTGTTGATGATTTTCTTTATTAAAATACTGTCAAAACAGTGAACACATCAATAAATCATAAGCATTAATATGGTTCACCTACATTTTACTAAGCCACTTGTCACCCCATTTATAATTTTTTTTATAATTTATAAAACTCACGCATTTACTCACTCTCTTTCTTTTGCTGATGCAGCAATATTGTTTTTTAGTTATAACGGGCTTAAAGTCTTCATAAGCAAGCATTAAAACCTCCAACTCAGTTTCACCGAAGTATGTAGCTCGTTTTTTTGTCCCTTGGTTTCCATGGTGACTCCTGATTTCTGCGATCCATTGAAAATGTTTTTATGTACTCGCCGTGTGCGCGCATTAACCCTGGGTTACCGATAGGAGGTTGATTAAACGAACACCTCACAGGTGTTTTGGAACCGACATAGCCAGAGTAAGCTAGTTTGGGGTTAATCAACTAAGAGTTCAAGGTTTATCTGATGGTAAGTTAACCTTGCTTTCTGGAATACACCCCTGGACTACATGAGGGTAAACTGTAATTATAGTTCAACCTTGTCAGCTGTACCTTGTTCTCATAATAACAAAAACACTTAACAATATTAACCTTGGATGCAGGGCACAGCTGACAGGACCACGAGGGTAAATAAGCTTACGAACACCCCTCATGGCCTTGTCAGCTGTACCCCGCTCTCTTCCTGTTCCTGGCTGCGCTGTGCCTCAAAGATAATTCGATGAATATCAAATTTCACTCTTTCCCTCCTTCTAGGTGTGAGACTTTTGATTTGTGGCAACAGGCTACGGAGGAAAAGTTCATCTGGGTCTTCAGATGCTGCCTCTGCCCTATTTAGAGCTGAGACAAGATGTTTCTAAAAAAAAAAAAAAAATTTTTCCCCCCGTTGCCTTTTTGAAGTGCCCTGTGTAATCTTTTCTTTCTCCTGTCTTGGTTGCTTTCTGCTGCTGGTTGGATCAAGCTGGCTGCTTTTTAACTTAGACTTAGACTTAGACTTAGTTCGGGTCTGATCAAGGGGGAATTTGCATATCATAATTAATAATTGATCATTAATAATTATTCATATAGATTTGGATCAGACCAGTCTTAAATGTTAATAAATCTCCCATTTTAGGGAGGCTTTATCAATTTTACCTGTATGCATACATGTGTTTCCCTGCAATTAAAGGGTTAGTTCACCCAAAAATGAAAATTAAGTCATTAATTACTCACCCCCATGCTGTACCAACCCCGTAAGACCTTCGTTCGTCTTCGGAACACAAATGAAGATATTTTTGATTAAATTTGAGCGCTGTATAACTACCACATTGGCTCCTAAGGGACTGCCTCTTGACGGCCCAGAAAGTCAATGAAGAAAATGTTTAAATATCCCAAGTGACTACCGTGGCTCAACTATATGTTTATCAAGCGACGCGAATACTTTTTGTGCGAAAAAACAAACAAAAATAACGACTTTATTCGACTATTTCTTTTCTTCCTTGTAGGCCAGAACGAGACTTCCTTAGATTTCCACGACGCATGCGCGAGAATTGCGATCTGAGTAAGCTGGTGTGAGCAGATCGCAAATCTCGCACATGCGTCGTGGAGGCAGTCCCTTAGGAGCCAATGTGGTAGTAAGACAGCTCTCAAATTTAATCAAAAATATCTTCATTTGTGTTCCGAAGATGAACGAAGGTCTTAGGGGGTTGGTACAGCATGGGGGTGAGTAATTAATGACTTAATTTTCATTTTTGGGTGAACTAACCCTTTAACCACAAATTAATTGTAATCAATTACATGGACCACGTTTTACAAGACAAGTAAAATTAATTAGCTCAATTCATTTATAGAGTTGTGAAAACAAATTCTGTGGCCACAAGAATTAGTTTTCCTTCTCTATAAACAATTACTCTTTTAGGCATGTTTAGTTCTGTAAAGCTTGTAGCTTTTGATCGACATTTTATTGAATGGTATTATGAGCAGAAAGTAAATCAGTCAAAAATGAGCATGATTGTATTTAATAAAGCAACAACAAAGCATTTACTACGTTACAATGATACATGTATTTACAAACATTAAAACACAAACTAAGACGACGCTGGGCGTTTAGACAATGGAACACGTGGATTGAGTTGGAGAGAGAGAGAGTATTATTTAATAATAATATTTATAATTTATTTATAGTAATATTTATAGAGAGAGAGAGCATGGAGAGAGGAAGAGACAGGTTTACATTCACCAAGACAGTTAACCTTTCTGAACAACACGAAAACACTTTCTTAATGCTTCTTAGAAGCTCTAAAAGAAGGTACACATGCAAAGCATATTTGGTCTGTGTGAGTCGCGGGCTCGTTGCTCGGCCCGTTCGGATGGAGGTGCTTTCCTGTGTGCGCGGGTCACGTGGAGCGCGGCCACAGCGTTCTTGCATGGCCCGTCCCGGCACATGCATGGTTGGTCGCTTGCGCATGGCTCCTTTGTTCTGTGGGGAGTCACGTGCGCGGCGTGAGTCTTTGTACAGCGGTTGGAAGTCTTTGCGGTGAATTACCAAAGGAATAGTTCGGCTCAGTTCATTTCACTTTGTTCACCAACATGGTGGGCATGAGTTAATTGGAACAGAGTTTGATCCTTTTACATCAAGAAAAGATGAATTAAGTGTACAGGATGGTTGTGTGCTCTGGGGGGCCAGAGTCATCATTCCCAGTGTGGGTAGATCAGAAGTCTTGAAACAACTGCATCAGTGCCATCCAGGAGTGTGCAGGATGAAAGCTATGGCCCGGAGTTATGTGTGGTGGTCCAAGTTAGATCAAGATGTAGAGAGGTTGGTTAAAACTTGTCATTTGTGCCAAGAGCACAGGAACGTTCCAGCTGTAGCCCCACTGCATCCGTGGAATTGGCCAGAGAAACCATGGCAAAGATTGCATGTGGATTATGCTGGACCATTCATGGGAAAAATGTTCTTGGTCTTAATTGATGCACATTCGAAATGGATGGATGTGTATCCCGTGAACTCAGCCACATCTGCTGCCACCATTGAATGTTTGCGTAAAAGTTTCAGTAATCAGGGACTACCAGAACTTATTGTATCAGACAATGCTACTTGTTTTGTTAGTGCTGAAGTTGTATTGTGGGCTCAATACAACTGTATTGTGGGCACATGATGTTATAGATGTTGATTATATTGTAAACTTAGGGGGAAAGGAATGTTGTAGAGTGAGTTTTTGTAGATTAACCTGTAGGGGGCAATCTAATGTATTTTGGCTTTGTGCTTAAGAGTAGCAAAGAAGAAACTGTTAGGAGACATGTGTTCCACCTGGGGTGCTTCTCAATATCCCTCCTCGTCTCCTCGCTCCTCCGTCCTCCCTCCTATGACCCGGAAACCGATCGAGCTCAGCCATCTTGAAGGACATCTCAATTCTCTAATTGCACCGTGAGGAGTCGAGGAACGAGGAGTGAGGAGGCTTCCTGAGGAGTCATAAGCGAGGATACACAGGTGCATCCTACGCGGAACTGTTATATTGACTAAACGTGACGCACGTGTCAATTCTCCTCCCCCTTCACATCGGTCACAATCATTTTAATTTATACTTTACCTTTGCAGTTTATATAAACCACACATCTCAGATATTTCAACAGTATAGCCTATCTTTATTATTATTTATTATGAATTTATTAAATAACCAAACTTCAACAACATAAGGGCAGATCCTTTTAGCGCTGCTGATGACACTGTGGAGTGACGCTCGAGTGATCAAGTATTCCAATGGATATAAAAAAGCTTTTATTCGATTCCTCTGTCCTCCTTTCCTTTCCTCGCTTCCTTCCCTCGCGTCCTACAGGGGGTGGAGCTGAGACGCAAGGAAAGGAAGCAAGGAAAGGAAACGAGGATGCACAAATAAGAAATGAGAAGCACCCCTGGACTGTGCTCAAGTGTACTGCTGGCCTGATGTGCTTTGAGTAAATGAACTGCATTGAACGGATTTGTCTCCTGCAAGTTATTACATTTTGGCGACGAGGATGAAAGCAAGGAAAGAAACGCCTTGAAGAAAAAAAAAAGTGTTGGAAGGTGAATAAGTTTATTCCATACAAGTTGGAGCTTGGGAAAAGAAGATGGCCAACATGGTAGGAACAGTCTCACCTTTTGATAGTCAATCTCAGTCTTGGGAGGAATATTGTGAGATCTTGCAGCATTTCTTCGAGGCAAATGAAATTACAGAAGCAGACAAACAAAGGGCTATATTGTTGAGCACTGTAGGAAGTCAAACATACAGTCTACTGAGGAATTTGCTGAGCCCAGTTAAACCAGGAACAAAGACATTTGGTGAATTAGTAGAATTGCTTAAAGAGCACTTCAACCCAAAACCTAGTGAAATTGTGCAACGGTTTAAATTCAATTCAAGGTCAAGAGAAGAGGGGGAAACTGTACTTGAATATGTAGCAGTATTGAGGAAATTGGCTCATGATTGTAACTATGGAGAAAAGTTGACAGAAATGCTTCGGGATAGACTGGTATGTGGCATAAATGATGATCGGATTCGACGTAGACTGTTGGCAGAAGCGGATCTAACTTTTGAAAAGGCTTTGAAAGTAGCTCAAGCAATGGAAACGGCCAATAAGGATGTAAGGGATTTGCAAGTTAAACGCTCAGAAACATCCATGTCCATGAGAGTGCATAAAACATCAGTGAAGCAAGAAGAAAGTCAAGGCAGAGCATGTTATAGATGTGGAAGTTTGCAACATTTGGCCAATGAGTGTAGATTTGTTTCTGAGAAATGTCACCAATGTGGGAAACAAGGGCACATAATGAAAGTCTGCAAATCAAAAAGTTCCAGCAGAGACACAAACTTTCAAGGGGGAGAAAGACGTAAGAGAGCTGTGACAAGAGGAGGACAGAGATCGTATTATGTGGGCAGAGAAGAAAAAAGTGCATCTGATGAAGAGGGTATTTTTACAGTTCACAGTTTCAAAGAAACCGAGATTCCGAAGGTTGCTCCACTGACTATTACATTGGCGGTTAACGAGTCAAACATACCTTTCGAAGTGGATACCGGTTGTGGTGTGACTGTGATGAATGGGTCCAATTTTTCCAAATTATGGACAAAGCATAAAATTCCAGAATTAAAGACCTGTTCTTTGAAGTTGAAAACCTATACTGGTCAAACCTTAGCAGTGTTGGGTTCTGCGCAGGTGGAAGTTAGACACAAAGGAGTCTTGAAGAAGTTACCAGTAGTGGTAGTACCTGGAACAGGACCCAATCTATTGGGTAGAGGATGGATTAAAGAATTTGGCATGGAATGGGAAGCCATACATAAGATTCAAGGGATGGAAAATATAACCTTGACTGAAGTGCTTAGCCAACATTCAGAGTTGTTTAAAGAGGAATTGGGTGAATTGAGAGGTCCACCGGCCAAAATTTATGTGGACAAGGAAGCGGTCCCCAGATTTTTCAAAGCCAGACCCGTTCCTTATGCTATGAAGACAAAGGTAGAAGCTGAAATAGAACACCTGTTGAAAGAAAAAATCATAGAACCGGTTAAACACTCTGAATGGGCTGCCCCTGTAGTGCCGGTTTTAAAATCGGATAACACTGTGCGACTATGTGGTGACTATAAGCTAACAGTGAATAGAGTTTCAAAGTTGGAACAATATCCCATTCCTCGAATAGACGATTTGTTTGCAACATTGTCAGGTGGGCAAAAGTTTACCAACCTGGATATGAGCCATGCTTACCACCAGATTGCCTTAGATGCAGAGTCCAAGAAATATGTCACAGTGAATACCCACAAGGGCCTATTTACTTACCGTGTTTTACCCTTTGGAGTTTCTTCTAGTCCTGCCATCTTCCAGAGGACCATTGAGGGTGTACTGCAAGGTATTCCGTATGTGGCGGTTTTCCTGGACGACATCCTGGTGACTGGTCGTAATGATGAGGAGCATCTCCAAACACTCGCAAGGGTATTGAGAAGATTGCAGGAAGCAGGACTGCGATTGAAACGGAGCAAATGTTCCTTCATGGAGAAAGAGGTAACATTTTTGGGCCATAAAGTAGATGAGACTGGCCTCCATCCAGTACCAGAAAAGGTAACTGCCCTTCAGAATGCTCCCGCACCAAAGAATGTGACAGAGTTAAAGGCCTATTTGGGACTGTTAAATTACTATAATAAGTTCTTACCCAACTTGTCTACCATTTTAGCCCCTGTGCACAAACTGCTGCGAAAAGATGAAAAATGGAACTGGGAGGGGGAACAAGAAGCTGCTTTTGCTCAGTCCAAGGAAATGATCAACTCAGTTCAAGTTCTGGTTCATTATGACCCCCAGAAGGATGTGATTTTATCCTGTGATGCTTCTCCTTATGGCCTAGGTGCAGTTCTTTCACATAAGATGCCAGATGGTAGTGAGAGACCCATTGGATTTATGTCAAGGACTTTGAATCAGGCTGAGCGGAATTATTCACAGTTGGACAAGGAAGGGTTGGCCATTATGTTCGGTTTGCAGCGCTTCCACAAGTATTTGTATGGTCGGAAGTTTACCATCGTTACGGACCATAAGCCCTTGTTGTCCTTATTTAATGAATTAAAAGCTGTTCCCCAAATGTCATCTCCTAGGATCCAGCGATGGGCTGTGACACTGAGAGCCTATGAGTACAACATCATCTACAAGCCAGGTAAAGATCATGGAAATGCAGATGCTTTAAGTCGGTTACCATTGTCAACAGAACCAGACATGGAACAGGAGGAAAGAGTTCTGATGCTGGAGAATGCAGACATAACCTTGATAACTGCAGAACAAGTGAGAGGGTGGACGCAGAAAGATCCGATATTATCCCGAGTGAGAGAAATGGTGCAACATGGTGGGCATGAGTTAATTGGAACAGAGTTTGATCCTTTTACATCAAGAAAAGATGAATTAAGTGTACAGGATGGTTGTGTGCTCTGGGGGCCCAGAGTCATCATTCCCAGTGTGGGTAGATCAGAAGTCTTGAAACAACTGCATCAGTGCCATCCAGGAGTGTGCAGGATGAAAGCTATGGCCCGGAGTTATGTGTGGTGGTCCAAGTTAGATCAAGATGTAGAGAGGTTGGTTAAAACTTGTCATCTGTGCCAAGAGCACAGGAACGTTCCAGCTGTAGCCCCACTGCATCCGTGGAATTGGCCAGAGAAACCATGGCAAAGATTGCATGTGGATTATGCTGGACCATTCATGGGAAAAATGTTCTTGGTCTTAATTGATGCACATTCGAAATGGATGGATGTGTATCCCGTGAACTCAGCCACATCTGCTGCCACCATTGAATGTTTGCGTAAAAGTTTCAGTAATCAGGGACTACCAGAACTTATTGTATCAGACAATGCTACTTGTTTTGTTAGTGCTGAAGTTAAAGAGTTCCTGAACAAAAATGGAGTACAGCATGTTACCTCTGCACCTTATCATGCTTCGAGTAATGGGTTAGTGGAGCGGGCCGTACAAATTATTAAAGGCATGTTAAAAAAATGTGTTGAAGGATCAATTGCAACTAAATTGGCCCGAGTGTTGTTCAGCTATAGGATTACTCCCCAGACTACCACCGGTCTCTCTCCCGCTGAAATGTTACAAGGACGAAAATTGCGGTGCTCTCTGGACTAGGGCTGGGCGATATATCGAACGATATTGTTATGCGCATCTAATCAGTAAAGCCGGTTCCTTGATTAGCAGTAAATCACCTTCACATGCTTTCAAATGGACGATATGAGTGTTAAAGTTAATGAGATAATTAAGTGATTAATTTAGTGATGATTGAGCATTATTGAAGACACCTGATGATCACAAGCAGAATCGCTAAAGGACAAAATCACAAATTGTAAGTCACCGTTATGGAGATCAGTGTCTGCTTTAGTTGGGCTCTTGACACTTATACTTTCACTTTAAATTTTGTGTCTGCTGTTATTGATTAATAACAGTCAAATAAGACATATTTGATCTTATAGTGTTGCTATGTTTTGACATAGTCATGCTGTGGTCTGTAAAATGAAACTTTTCAGATGATTTGGCTTAGCTTGTTAGCAACATTTTAGTGATTGTACGGCATATCTGTATATTTCTTATAACCTAAAATAATTAATAAATATTATTCTGATCAAATCACTTTCATGCCTATTCAGAAACACAGAGATCAATAATCAGCCTGTCTATCTCAACTGTGGTGGCGATATTAATCATTGTTGCCACCCATCACAACTCATAAATGGCTCCCATCATGCATTGCGGTTTGAATAAATTATGATCTGAATTGTCGATGTAATTTACTTTTCCTACTTGAATATTCTACTCGTCACCGTTGTTGAGAAGCATTGACTGAATATTGAGGTCTGTGTGCCTAAAGGAAAGGTTTTTTTCTTTTAAGCAACTTTTGAGAAAACTGTCTATTATTTTTAGCATTCTGGCCATTTATTCAGAATCTAAGTCATACACTAAGCCACAGAATAAATTATATGTTATACATTTTATAAATAAATTTAGAAATAAATTTTATTATAAATTTCATTATAAATTATATATATAATGAGATAAATTTCAAATGACAAATGTCATTATATGACCACAATCATGTTATTATTGTTAATTTTTGTTCATCTGATAGATATAACTCAGATACAACAGCAAATTAAAATATAAAGTTAATATTATAAGGGTGAAGAGCCCAACTAAAGTAAACACTCATCTCCATAACGGTGGCTTAAAATTTTAGATTTTTTCCTTGTGATTCTGCTTTAGGTGTCTTCAATAATGCTCAATCATCACTCATTTAATCACTTAATTATCTCATTAACTTTAACACTCTTGAGTGTGGACTCATATACACTCCAGGTGTGTTAGTTTAACACGGGAGATTTCGTCGTGACGAAGAGCCGTAGTTCACTGACCAGCTGAGCCATATCGCATTAAATATCGATATCGATATGTCCTCGATAATAACGCGATTTGGCTCAGCTTGTCAGTGATCTACGGCTCTTTGTAGTGAATGCCGCTCCATCTGAAAGCAGGTGAAGGAGATTTACTGCTAATCAAGGAACCGGCTTTACTGATTAGATGCGCATTCAATATCGTTCGATATATCGCCCAGCCCTACTCTGGACTTTTTGCATCCTGATTTGACTAGGAAGATTAAAAACCAACAACAAAAGCAAAAAGCATATCATGACAAGAAGGGCCATGAACGTAGTTTTTGTGTGGGATATCCAGTGCTGGTTCGCAACTTTAGCTATGGACCGAAATGGATTCCGGGAAACATAGAGACTGTGACTGCCCACATAGCAAACAGATCCGGAACGGATCTGCCGCGGAGGTAAGAACCAGGTCCGGAACGGAGTCCACTTGCACAGCGCAACGGATCCGGAACAGATCCGGATTGCGGATCCAGACTAGATCCGCGGCAGACCCTATCCGGATCCGATCTGGACCCGTTCATTTCGGTCTGAAAACCTTTCAGATCACTCATTCAAAACTAGTAATCTGGCCAAAACTACAAAAATATTTCAAATCTATTGGTGGGCCAACATTAGATAGACTGCGCACTAAACAACATGATGTCCAAAAGATGTCTTTTCAACGTCTGTGTCACAAAAGTCGTATGCTGAAAAGACGTCCACTGAGGAGCCAGAATTAAAGTTTTTATGACGTGTTTTTTTGACGTGTTCTGCACGTCCGATGTAGACGTTCATCAAACCTTCGTACACGTTTAAAAACTAGGTCAAATGTTGGCCATTGAGTTTAAAACTCATGTTTATATCAATGTCATTTCCTTACATTGTTTAGATGAGGTTTAGATGTTGATATGTTTCATTTTAAGAAACCATTGTGGTGATGAGTGTTTGCTTTAGTTGGGCTCTTGGTCCCAATTCATCTTACTTTAACTTTATTTTGGTTGTAGTAACTGTGTGTTTGTATAACACTATTGTTGTTGCACAGAAAGCCAAAAAAAAGTGAGATGCTGACATCAGCTTGTTGATTATCATGTCACAAAGTGAGCATTTGATGTTGTGTTTAGACTTTAGTCTTTATTTCTGCCATTTATAACCACCTATCTTGTGGAACTGTGTTATTTGTCTACCATAAAAATTAGCACATATTTGAAGATGAATAAAAAAAGCTTGTTAAACAATGTTATTAGGAAATTTGCCTTATAGTCACACACAGACATCAAGATTTTGCGTATGTATCACAAGAACGGTGACAATAAAAAAAGCTTCATGCTGCAATGCATGATGGGTAGTTTTCAAAGTACAAAAAATCCTTGATTCCCAAGCTTTTTTTGTTTTGGTTGTCACCGTTATTGAGAATCATATGCAAAATCGTGATGTCTGTGTGTGACTATGTGACATATTTACTCAAAACATTGAGAACACATGATTTTTATTGACCTTCAAATAAGCAACAACTGTAATGGTGCTGGTCCAAATAACGCAGTTCCACAAAATAGGTGGTTATAAACCGCAGATATAAGGACAAAAGTCTACACATCATTAAAAGCTCGCTTTGTGTTTTTGTCATCAACAAGGAGCCGATGACAGCCATTTTTACTTTTTCTTGGCTTTCTATGCAACAACAATAGTGTTATACAAACACACAGTTACAACAACCAAAGAGAAGTTAAAGTAAGAAGAATTGGGACCAAGAGCCCAACTAAAGCAAACACTCATCACCACAATGGTTTCTTAAAATGAAACATATCAACATCTAAACCTCATCTAAACAATGTAAGGAAATTACATTGATATAAACATGAGTTTTAAACTCAATGGCCACATTTGACCTAGTTTTTAAACTTGTACGAAGGTTCAAAGAAAGTCTACATCGGACGTGCAGAACACGTCAAAAAAACACGTCATAAAAACTTTAATTCTGGCTCCTCAGTGGACGTCTTTTCAGCATCCGACTTTTGTGACAAAGACGTTGAAAAGACATCTTTTGGACATCATGTTGTTTAGTGGGCAGTCTATCTAATGTTGGCCCACCAATAGATTTGAAATATTTTTGTAGTTTTGGCCAGATTACTAGTTTTGAATGAGTGATCTGAAAGGTTTTCAGACCGAAATGAACGGGTCCAGATCGGATCCGGATAGGGTCTGCCGCGGATCTAGTCTGGATCCGCAATCCGGATCTGTTCCGGATCCGTTGCGCTGTGCAAGTGGACTCCGTTCCGGACCTGGTTCTTACCTCCGCGGCAGATCCGTTCCGGATCTGTTTGCTATGTGGGTTAGGTTTCGTGGTCCGGGTGAGATATGATTGTTTTTGTTGCCGTTTGTGGAGCCTGTGGTGTCTACAGAGACCGCGTTTTTTTACAGTGTGTTTAGGGGACAGCTAGCTAGCCGATAGTGAGGAGACGTTTGATGTATGTGACAAAAAATGTTTTGGCCCCACATCGCTCAGAGAACCTTTAAAGCAATGGATTTATAACATGCACAAGAAATTCAACGTGTATAAAATTTTATTTTGATTAATTGCATTTTGAAAAAATAAAAAATGAATTAATGGATTTATTACATTTTGGGGAAAAAACAATCTGTTTTTATAATAAATCTTTGAAAACCAAAACCTGGATTTAAATTTTTATTGATATTATAACCTTCAAATGCTATGTGAAATTTTGAAACAGAAAATAGTGGTTTTCATCTTCCCATTTTCTTGCTAAAGAAAAAACAGTTTTACTCAAATTCATCAAAATGGATTTATAGCGTTTTGGAACCAAACTCTTCAAATTTTGATTTGATTTTCTTTATAGAGCCAGCCCAGATTACAATTTGTTATTTTATTAAACAAAGTAAATAGCCCTTAAGTTATTTAACTTATTTCCACGATGGCATGTCTTTTTTGTCTGTCTGTGTTTGCGCGTTTACAATTATCCCAATGAGTGCGCACACGCATACACTCACACTGTCACACATAAACAAACAAACACTTACGTCACATACAGATGAGCACTTGTGGACAGAGAGCGCGCGGCGGGAAATATGTCGGGTCAACAAAATGAAAATCAGACAAAAATATTTGCGTTTTTTAAACACTCGCAGGGAACTGAAGATGACAACACTCGCTCTACTTCGAGTAGCAGACGGAGTAGCTCTCCTGCTCCAAGTCAAATTGCTGCGCATCCTGCCGAGCGTCAAAAGTCCAGTCATCACCGGATGACAGGTTTTGACCCAGCTTGGCTGTCAGAGGGGAAATACTCCCCTTGGCTGTACAAGACTGAACTTGGTAAGCAACTTAGAGCTTAGATTCTCTGCCCGAGCCCGAACGATATTTCCCGTCACTATTTTCGGCCCGATATATGGATATATCCCGCCACTATCCTCGGGCCGGACCCGTGATCTTGAGGCGTCAACTGCCAAACTTGTCAGTTTGGCGCGGGACTAGATTTTATGGCCGAGTGAGGGCGATAATGCACTCCACTCATGTGTGCGGGTTGCGAGCGGATAAAACGATTCGCGGGACTCCCGCAAACTATAAATATCTATGAATAAAACATAAAAAAACGCATACATTTTTATTCATCTGTTGCAGAAAAGCAACGATTTACAGGCCACAGGTTTTTTTTACAACAGTTTGCAGCATTGAGTGATGTAGCCAATCACAGACATATGTGTTGATTTTTCTGAACGCAGTGGCCAATCACAAGCATTTAAGATAGACTCCCCTCAACGCTCAAAACTGACTTTTTGTTCAGTTGAATTCTGTATGCTGACATTTTATACATTAAAATTTATATTAATGATTACATGGCGCTTACTATTTACATGTGTTTCAGATGTTTTTAGTCAGGAGTCAGGACATTGTAAATCTACTCATTAAATAAGCACATAAAGCATGAAAAGGAAATATTTAATTATTAAGATTTTTTTGTTTTGTTTTAGGAATGTTCTGTCAAATATGTAGACAGCATAAACAAGCTGTTGTGAGAGGAAATCAGACCCGGCCATTTATAGAGTCTCCCTGCCAGTCCTACAGAAAGGACAAAATTGACAAACATATGGCATCTGAGCATCACAGAACAGCCTGTCAGCGCCAGTCAAGTTTGATAGCAGGTCATTTTATTTAATTATGATTTGATCAATAATATGTTTGATTGTTTATTACAAATGATGCATGTAATTTCAGGCAACACTGTCCTTGCATCATTTGAGCCCACTGTTGTCCTGGAACATGAAGCTGTGGTGGGGGCATTCAAGTGCTTGAACTGGCTAATAAAGCATGAAATAGCCCACCACACCAACTCCAGCCTTGCTGCAACTAGCTAATCTTTTGGGCTGCACCTATTTTGACAAGCTCAATGTAAGCTTCTTTTGTAAATGTTTACCATATATTTGATCCCTATATTGACAAGTAATTGGAAGTTTCTTGCATAAAATTAGTTAAAGAATTCATACTGCATTTACTTGTCAAGTATCTTTTCAATTTTTTAGATTGGCAAAAGCACCAACTACAGATCACATAGAATAATTGATGAAATGCTTGAAATTCTGGCAACTGTCATTGAAAAGCCAATATTGAGGGATATTTCTCAGTCTCGAGCCATAGGCTTGGAGATTGATGAGACCACAGATGTTTCTGTGTGCAGACAGCTAGACATTCACGTGAGGTAGATCTACTCAAAGTGTAACATTTTGTCAACCAATAACATTTAAATAACAGATCATTGAAAAGTATAAAATGTATCATTTGGAATTATTAGATACTTGGACAATGCAGGTAATGTCTTCTGCCAATTCCTGGATCTGATTTGCCTCACTGACGGGAAAGCAAATTCAATAGTGGCAGCATTAAAAAATATTATTCAAACGAAGGGCATACCGACACACCTAATCTTTGGCCTTGGAACCGATGGAGCTGCTGTAATGACAGGTGTCTTAACCTTCTTTTTGTAAATAATTAAACTATTTTCTATATTTTTTGTTTCTTGTTAAATTAATAAACAACTGTATTTAATAGGAAGACAAAATGGAGTTGCAAAACAGCTATCAGAGGAATGGCCACGGCTCCTAAGTGTCCACTGTGCTGCACACAGGTTAGCTCTAGCCTGTAAGGATGCTTCTGAAGAGGTGCCTTACATGGCTACATTCAGAGACCATTTGGAACAGTTGCATCTTTACTCCAGAAACAGTGCAAACCGCTCTGCTTCTCTGAAAGCCGCTGCAGAGATTTTCGGTTTGTGTGAGCTGAAAGTGAAGGTAAATAAGTTATACCTAAAAGAAAATTACATTCATGAATACTTTCCTTGGATTTATATTCATTTTTTAAACTGTTTTTTTTTTTCTGTCATTGACTAGCAAGTAAAGGACACACGGTGGCTCTCCCAACATGAAGCAGTGAAAAACCTCCTCAGGAACATAACTGCCGTACTGGGTGCCTTGGCAGACGAAGTAGAGACCCGCAAATGTCTTACTGCTAAGGGACTTTATTCATTCCTTGCCACCTATCGTTTCATTGCCGCCCTTCATCTGCAAGCTGATGTGCTCCCTCACCTGGCACGCCTCTCTAAGCTTTGTCAAAAGGAGGATGTCATGTTCCTGGCAATCAAAGAGCAGGTAACTTAAAGGAGAACTCCGACACAAAATGAACCTTTGGTCTAATTACACATTGTTAACTAGTCAACCGTTATCTGAGATTTGTTTTCATGGTTGTCAAATGTAAATAGTTTTATCTCTAAAAACAGTTTAGCCTATAACGCTAGTATATCGCTAGTATTACCACTAACAAGGCTCGAAATAGGCTCGAAACTGTTGCACAGTTTTATGTATACTAATAGTTTACTGACATTTTTCATGTGTTCGATTAGGTTATGGATCCATATTTGGATGGCCTCATTGCCCATCTTGAGAGACGTTTCTGTGAGATTGGAGTTGTGGCTGCATTTGGAATACTCGGTCCACGAGCAGCTGCACTCCCTGATGACACTGCACACACAAAACTGAGGATACTGGTAGATTAGTTTTGTTCTTGTGTCGATTTTGGAACAGTCCTTGAAGAATGGGCTTCTTTCAAGGAGCATGTGGTCTCAGGTCCACGTAAGGTAACTTACAAATATGACATCTTTACATAACATTATCATGCACACTACATTGTGTTACTGATATCATTTTTAATCTTTTCAGAACAAGACGCAGCTGGCAATATTGTCTGAACTGTCCTCAAAATATGAGGAGTTTGGTGTCCTGTACCCAACTATGAGCCTGCTGGCTTCTATTGCTTTGACGGTCCCAGTCAGTAGTGTAAACTGCGAAAGGGACTTCTCAACCATGAACAGGGTAATACAAACTTTTCACAATAGGATTTGCTGCTTTTAGCTATATGTTAAGCTATCGCATTTAACAGTTAATGCATTTGCAGGTCAAGACAAACATCCGAAATAGGCTGCAAGGAGACATTCTTGCAGCATGCATGCGGATCTCAATAAATGGGCCAGACGGTTAAGAGTTCCCATATCAAGAGGCTCTGGAAATGTTCTTCCAGAAGCCCAAAAAGATACACTGCAGTGACAAAAGCTGCACACTTCGTGGATGAATTACATAAAAATAAATTTTCCTATGTTTAATGTACAGTTCAAATATTTGTTCAGTTAATCACTGCTGCCATTAAAAGAAACAAATGAACACCATGACTCCTTTAGTTGTTTTTGTCTGTTAAAATGTCTGTCTGTTTTGTGTCCACTCTTATTAACATCAAAACCTTGTGTTTTTGTAAAATAAATAAAATAAACAGGGTGCGCTTTCAGCTAACTCTGTCTCCGCAAAAATCTTTCTGAAACTGTCACGTTCGCACTTACGAAAAGGAGAACTCAAGTGCAAAACAAGGAAGGTTTATTTACAATGAAAAATGGGTACAAAAACAAAAACCCACGAGGGGGGAAAACAGAATAAATGAACATGAAACAAACACTGGGTCAAGAATACAGGGAACGCCAACCAGGAACAGAGAAACATCTGACAATGACAACGAACCGACCAAGACTGCAAACATGAGGAGACTTAAAAAGGGAACAAATCAAGAGGGGAACAGGTGGAACAACTAAACACTAATCAGGTAACGAGTGGGAAGGATCAAACAATCACAGAAACACATGGCACAACATAACAACACCCATGTGCAATACAAGACAGGACCAACATGTGACAGAAACGCGCCCGAAAAAAGAGCTGTAACTCATTAAATACTTGTCACAGAGACATGAAAGATCTCTCTTTATGAAGCTGAGATTCTTTTCTTTTAAATGAAGTAATCCATATATATAAAAAAAAAACTATTCTCAGTTGATGTAATCTGTATGAAAAGAGAGAGATCAGTCAGGATTTTCCCTTTCACCTCATTATAGCGAATGACGTGCTATGTGACCCCGCCCACTGAGAGCGCGTGCTATTCAAACTCTAATGTTAAAGCAAGCCATGAAAACACCCACATCGATAAAAACATACAGTTTATTACGGATCTAACTTCGTCCAAACCTTTCGTCTTGCTGCACAGTGAGGAGATCCTGGAAAAAAGTTACCTCAGTTACAGTTTCATTTTGAAGAGCACGGATTCATCTGATCCACTAAGTCATTTATTCTTAAGTGCTTTGTTATAATCGCGTTATTGAATAGTGTCTGTAATTTGCACAAAGACTGTTTAAAAATCAAAAGCGAGACTGATAGGAAGGAATAGACGAATTAACAGACGCGTGCGCTGTGCGTTAATTCACTTTCGCTCTGACATAGTAAGACAACATTAGTTACCTGTATAACCAAAAAGAGTGTTTAAAAATGATTCGGTTGTGTGAACGGATGTACGAACGAACGGTCATTTAGTTAGACAGTTTCTGCTAATATAATTTTCTTTTCAAGATGTTTTAAACTCTAACTTTGAACTAATTAAAAATGGGTTTAAAAAATTAAAAACAATTGCTTGTCCTATTTCTTTCATTACATATCCCAACAGATCAAGTTATTTGTTAAAAAAAGCAATGCACAGAAATTGAGCAAAAATCATTTTATTAAATCATTTAAATAAACTGTACACAACTTAGTTCACACTGAAAAATAAATGAAATCCATAATTTTATTTAACTTATATTACAAACATAAACTGTACAGAACTTAACTTTCATTCTACAAATATAAACAAAACCCCACTACTTCTCCACCATCCGCTCTAGAAGACTAAACAAACGGTCCATCTGCTCCCTGCTCTCTTGAGCTCTCCTCTCCTCTGCAGAGCCATGTCCTCATAAGTTGCAGGAATTCCTCCTCATAGTCCCGCGTTCTCCGTGGTGGCGCAGGTGCTGCTGCTGGTGGTGGGGGTGCAGGTGCGGGTACTGCTGCTGCTGGTAGTGGCTCTTCCTCACCTCGGGCACCCACTGCTGAACATGACCCTGGTCTGTCCTCGGGGATGGAGGCAATGAGGACAGGGGGGTTGGTGGAATGGCTCTGTCCCAGCACCTCATCCATGAGGACAAACCATGGCCAAGTCTAAGCAGTGGGTTTCCTACTCACTCCCTCTCCTGTCCCTGGATACTTGCAGTTCTAAGGCAGAGCAAATAAAGCATCCCTGTTAACAACAATGAGGGCACAATACATTTAAGCAAAATGTTCTAATAACTTTCTTACTTTTTATTTTTTTTAGGTTGTCCCATTTTTTTGGCCTGCATGGGAGTTGCCTTCCCCAGCAGTCCCATTTTTTCCAGAATTCCCCTAAAAAACAGAAGGTGCTTTTACATGTGGTGCAATGACTGCAATCGTAACATTAGTGCATTGTTAACACTGCAAGCTATGACACATAAGGACAATTCTTTAGAAAACATATTTCGGGATACTCAAAGGCAGTTAAAAAGTAAAACCTTTGTAGACATAGCTTGTATGACAGCACTACAAAAACACATAAAATTGAAACCTCATTCACATAAGGTTTTTTTTTTTTTTGTCGGCTTCATAGGGCGAGTGAAATTTCTTATAATACACAAGTGAGACAGACTACCGCAAATATTACAAAAAGGTTGTTGTCTTACCTCCAAGCCACGCTGGCAGAGTTTTTGGCCACAGTCAATAGGTGGTCGTTCTCAGACCACAATTTAATAAATTGCTCAGTCTGCTCCTTACTCCCTGAAACAATTATTGTAATAATAGCAGATTTCCCTCAAACCTCCTGACAAATGAAAACATGGTGATGAATGGGGTGAAATTAAGTTTAAAAGAAAGAAAAACTCTTGACTTTTAATTCTGGTTTCGCTAGCTAGCTATTTAAATGAAAGAAAACAAAAAAACTTACATTTAAATGGGAATTTGCCGCCGTCGACTGGATTGTCGCCCGCCATGGTTTCAGAAGGATGCAGCCTATTAGTCCTTCGAAGAACGCACCATGTAGCCTTCATGGGATTTCGTAATTGCGCAACCAGGTGTTCCCTATTACCGCTCCTGGCGCGAAGCAACAGTGCGAGAGTAGCTACAGCTACCACCCTGATCATTCATTTAATAAAAATGAGTAATTCCAGTTGAATTCCCTGGAAATTGAGGAATGATGGCGCCTGTGTGTTCGGCTGGCCGTCGGTCTCTCTCGTACTTATCGTTATGGATGTACCTATGGATGTCTATCTGGGCTTCAAATTGCTGCACACGTCTGGTCTATGACCGACAGTCACTCCTGAACATTCGCACCTCTTTTATGGACTTTTACAAGCAGGATGTAGCGCACGTTTTTAATCAAACACACAGAAACACCACTACGAATACATTGGAATGTATTCGCCAGTGGCCGCTTATCACTTCACGGAGGAAACGCAGAAGGAAACGCGGGAGTCGGGGTGGACGCATCATCAGATTGAAAGCTTTTGAAAGACTCAGGATCGATGCAAATCCAAACCTTATGTCGGCCGGCGATTATGTTGCCCGGCGACCGCTGGCTCATCGGTGGCTTCTCTCTATCATTCCCCCGCGATCTCCGTCTGTCCATTTGGTTGGCTCACCTCGGGTTGGCCGCTGTCATCGGCAAAACGGTGTGAATCCCGGAAATATTCGTTCTCTGAAGAAAGGCGGAGTTTTCCCCGATGTGATTCATCCGCCCAAAATGGCACTGATCAACGCTAGATCCTTGGTCATAAAAACCTTTCTGCTCAACGACTTCTTCTCCTCTCATAGTTTGGATTTCATGTTCATCACGGAATCCTGGACTACGGTTGGTGATCTAACCCCTTTTTCTGAACTAGTTCCAACTGACTGTTCGTTTTTTAACTCCCCCCGTCCGAACAGACGAGGGGGCGGGATCGTGACTATTTTTAAAAACTCCTTCTCTGTGCGATGCCGGCCGGTTCCTGTCAGTGCTTTTTCAAGTTTTGAAGCTCAACTACTTCATTTAGACTGGAATGGCCCTATTTTATTAGGGGTGATTTACCGTCCTCCACATTCACTCAAGGACTTCATTCAGCAATTCACAGAATTCATCGGTAATATCACCACAACTTATGACCGTTTCCTATTGGTGGGTGATTTTAATATCCACGTTTGTTGTCAATCTAACACTCTGTCAAAGGAGTTTCTCAGCCTCACTGAATCTTTTAACTTAGTCCAGTGGATAAATGATTCCACTCACATCAAGGGTCACACTTTGGACCTTGTGCTCTCATATGGGATGGTGATTAGTGATGTTGTGATATCTGATTTTATGCTTTCAGACCATAAGCCAATATTATTTTCCACATCTCTTCCTTGTATTGCGCAAACCACCAGTACAGATGTAAGATTGTCTAGATCTTACTCTCCTCATTTTGGCTCAAATTTTAACGAGCACTTTATGAATTCCCCACACTTGCTTCTGGACTCTCCACTATTGGAATTAGATGCCAACCAACATCTCGGTCTGTTATACTCCTCTTGGTTAAATGCCCTTAATGAAACTGCTCCGCTTAAGCCCTTCAAACCTAAACCTAAATCTGAACCATGGCTCAACGCGGATATTCTGCAACTAAGACAAGCCAGCAGAAAGGCTGAGCGCAAATGGAAGAAGGACAAGCTACATATTTCACTTCAGTTATTTAAAGACAGTCTGTCGTCCTACCAGAATGCTGTAAAGGCGGCAAAAGCTGCACACTTCTCTGACATGATTATGGCTAACCACTCTAGACCAAAGGTTTTATTTTCTGTTATAAACTCTGTTTTAAATCCACCGGTAAATGTAATGAATGATGTTTCGGATGAGCTATGTGAACGTTTCTTGAGATTTTTTATTGACAAAATATCTAACCTGAGATGCAATGCCAGCCGCTCTGCATCTAGTCAGTTGACGAGTTCTGTTACCTGGGATGCTTTTGAGCCAATCACTCTGAATCTCCTCAAAGAAATTATCACAAAGATGAAACCTTCGTACTGCTCTTTAGACATCATCTCTCCTAAGTTTCTTAAATTAATTATTGATTCAGTAGGGCCAGGATTGGTTTCCTTTGTTAACAAGTGCCTCCTTACCGGCTCTATCCCAGCTGCCCTTAAGGAGGCCACTGTCACCCCGTTACTCAAGAAGCCCTCACTAGATCCAACCGTGTTAAATAACTTTCGTCCTATCTCTGTTTTGCCTTTTGTCTCCAAGGTGTTAGGAAAAGTTGTTCTTGACCAACTCCAGCTCTTTCTAAAATGCAATAATATCTCTGAAAAATTTCAATCTGGTTTTAAGTCTGCTCACAGTACTGAATCTGCTCTGCTGAGAGTTTTAAATGACATCTATCGTTCCACTGACACTGGTGACTCTGTGGCTCTTGTTCTTCTGGACCTGTCGGCAGCTTTTGATACGATCGACCACTCGATCCTGATATCCAGACTAGAATGTGATGTGGGGCTAAAAGGTATCGTCCTCCAGTGGTTCCAGTCTTATCTCTCGGGTCGTACTTTCAGAGTGAAGCTAGGAAATTGCTCTTCGTCTGTTGCGCATCTCACCTGTGGCCTTCCGCAAGGATCTATCTTATCGCCTTCTCTCTTTTCTCTTTACATGTTACCACTGGGCACCATTTTAAGAAGACATGGGGTATCCTTTCACTGCTATGCAGACGACACCCAAATGTACGTCCCAATCAAGAGAAATGATCCCTCTGCCCTCTCATCATTTTTAAGTTGTCTAGATGAAGTAAAATTTTGGCTGGACCAAAATTTTTTGTTTTTAAATGGAAACAAAACAGAGATCATTGTTTTCGGGTCCACTGTTAATCCTCAGGCTGCCACCTTTGACCTAGGCAGACTAGCGGCGTTTAGATCTTCAACTGTGCGGAACCTGGGCGTTCTACTGGATGAGTCTTTAAACTTTGATAAACAAATCTCCTCTGTAATAAGCTCTAGTTTTTATCACCTGCGTCTCTTGTCAAAAGTCAAACCTTTTCTTAATCATAAAACTCTTGAGATGGCTGTTCATGCTTTTATCACCACACGTGTAGATTACTGCAATTCACTTTACTACGGTATATCGAAAACTCAAACTGCTCGTTTGCAATTGGTGCAAAATGCCGCCGCAAGATTCCTCACTAATTGTCGTAAAAGTGATCATATCACCCCAATTCTGAGGTCTCTTCATTGGTTGCCTGTTAATTTCAGAATTGAGTTTAAAATCCTGTTGTTTGTTTACAAAGCTCTATGCAACCAAGCACCTAGCTACCTAACTGAACTGCTACAATCTTATACTCCATCGAGAAGTCTGAGATCAGGCGAACAAAATCTGTTACAAGTCCCTCACTGTAGACTAAAACGCAGAGGGGATCGAGCTTTTTCTGTGGTCGGGCCTCGGCTGTGGAACAATTTGCCCATAGACGTTAGGATAGCCCCTTCTGTGATCTCTTTTAAGTCACTTTTAAAAACGCACTTGTTTTCTTTGGCCTATAAATAAGGTTGTTTGTGTATGTATGTGTATGTACATATACATGTATGTGTGTGCGTGCGTGTACATGTATATGTATGTATATATATAGATTTTATTGTTGATAACTCTGAGATTGCTTGGGCTTCTCCTGTTCTAAGCTGTTCTTATCTTTGCTGTACTGTTCTATGATGTGCTGCTATGCATGGTGTTAATGTCTTTTAATCTTTTTGGTTCTGTAAAGCACTTTGGTCAGTCATTGGCTGCTATAAAATGTGCTATATAAATAAAATGAACTTGAACTTGAACTTAAACAGCTATGGAGACAGACTTGGCTATTGTCATTTTTTTGTTTTATATTCATGGGAGCAGGGCCAAAAACAAAAAAATTGAAAATATAGCTATATATATATATATATATATCCTATAGGGATGCACCGATCCACATTTTTTCACTTCCGATCCGATCCCGATACCTGACTTTGGATATCGGCCGATACCGATACTTTTCCGATACCAGACCTGTGTTTGCTTTAACATTATTTATCATTATTGTTGATTTTATATGATGCTGAAATAAACACCTCTCTACAAGCAAGGATGATACGTACGTATGTAGCCTATGTCAATATATATATATATATATATATATAATAGATATATTAAACAATAGATAGACAATTAAACAAAGATATACGCATTATACAGGCCTACACAGTGCTTTAATTTCAGGAAGGTCTACTAACATTATTCAGGTATATCGTCTAAAAAGAATTATAATAAACTAATCAAAAGTAAAATAGCACTGCAAAGTTTATCATAGATAGATTTATGCTTATTAAAGCTGAAGTTATTCATTCAAGAGCTGTGAGTGATTTTCTCTTTGCCTTTTGTTGTTTGATTCGCAGTAATGTCGCAATCGTCACATTTATACTGCTGCCCCTTTAAGAACTAGTGCGGATTTCATAGTCTACTGATGCACCATATTTTCTCCCAACTCTTTCCATAAACCGTTTATGTCTAAAATGAACGTAGTTAAGTGATAATCTCCAAGCCGGTCGTTTTGACATTTTTGTGCAGGCTACATTTGATCGTTTAGACGCGCATATGAAGCCCAAAGTATAATTTGCTTGTCTGTTTCGGAGCGCGCGCCGCCCTCTTGCGCAAATTTTTTGCTTTTATTAGCTCTTTTTATTATTAAAAGCGTCCCGCAATTTAGCAACAGCAGAGACAGCATTTTACAACAATTACCGATCGTGCAGATTCTGTCTTAAAGTTTGAGTTTTACGGAGAAATGACAGTGCACCGCCGCGATGGGAAGGAAGTTGGCTACACAGAATGCGGCTATTGTTTAATGTTTTTTTTTTTTTTACCTCAATATATTCTTTAATCTTTGGAAATCAGACTAATATCACAGATCTAAAGTGTAACCAGGCTATGTTTTCTCTGTCGTCACTCATTAAGCAGGGCTGTCGTGTTGTGCGTGCTGTGGCACCGCGTGAGAGATCTCTCTCTCTTTCTCTTCTGGACTGCGAATTGCAAACATGCATCACAGACAAATAGTTTAATTTATACGGCTTTGCAAACATTGCATTTTGCTGTCTTGCTCTGCTGCGGTGTTTCCAGTGTGAAGTATTTCCACCATAGGATTTCCACACAGCGAACATATTGGTAGCTCAATGCTATCCTGCTAGCTGGCTGCAAACTGCGGCATGGATTTCTTGAGCGGGCGTCTGTGTGTCTCATTGAGCCCTATTTTTTACAGTCTATGATTGAGCTGCACCTCCGTTCAGGATATCCATTCCACAGTTTGCAGCCAGCTAGCAGACTAGCAGCCCCGGGGAATCCCTTTTGGAGTCATTTCAGCAGCCAACGTTAAACCGCAGACATGGATCATAAATATCGGATTTCTCCGCAGGTTGGATCGGAAAAATCCGATACGTGAATTACGCTGGTATCGGTCCCGATACCGATACTGGATCGGATCGGCCCCATCCCTAATATCCTATTATAGTCAGAATTATATAAATTACAAATTTCATAAGCATAGCGCAGTCTGAGCTGTTTTCTTTTGTTTTGAATTGTTCTGTTTAAAAGTAGACATATGTGAGGTGAGTAGGCCTACCTTATATGCTGAGTTTTGTTCATTTATATAGGTAGCCAATTTACCTCTTATTTATTAAAAGCTTTCTGTTTGATGTCTGTGAAAGGTTTTAAGCATCTTTAGAGCCGCTTCCAGAGCGCTCAAGTCCGTAACATTGTTTTTTCCTCATAAATGCGAATAAAATAAAATAGGCCTAAAAGAAAATAACATTAATATTTTATTCACTGTGGAGACTGAGTGGATATCGTAGGCTAGTATTACTGTGGTTTGCACTAATTCACAGGCTGATGTGATTTCATAGGCTAGTGCTTTTTATTGTGTATAGAAATGGACCATGGTGAATATATTTATACAGGTTGTCAACCTTATTTGAATATTTGAAACCAGTTGAATATAAAAAGTCCAGTGCAAGGTAACGTTACTCCGCTCGTCATCGGCACCTATCAGTCAGTTGCGACAAGAACAATTCTCTGTGGACCGGTCCGAGCGCTTCAGATGCACACTTTCATATGGGGGGACGCAGCTGTAGTTAACAAGAATTTGTTAATATTGTGACAATAGACCAATATTTTGTTACTTTAATTTTCAAAATAACCAGTGGGGAATGAACTTCACAGCCTACTTCATAGGCTATTCATGTAAATGTGAAGTAGCCTAATTTTTCCCCTCACGGACAGCAACACTGCACAAAAAAGCTTGTAAAACATCAACCCTTTGGTGCACAGACAATCGACACACCTCTTTTTTCAGGACAAACTAAACTTTCAGCATATTTTTGTTGCATTGATGTCACCTGAATGTTTCATCCCCCTGACCGCCTATGTGACCACGAACTGCCTATTCGTCCCCCTGACCGCCTATGTGACCACGAACCGCCCATTCGACCCCCTGACCGCCTATGTGACCACGAACCGCCTATTCGTCCCCCTGACCGCCTATGTGACCACGAACTGCCTATTCGACCCCCTGACCGCCTATTCGACCCCTGACCGCCTATGTGACCACGAACCGCCCATTCGACCCCCTGACCGCCTATGTGACCACGAACCGCCTATTCGTCCCCCTGACCGCCTATGTGACCACGAACTGCCTATTCGACCCCCTGACCGCCTATTCGACCCCCTGACCGCCTATGTGACCACGAACCGCCCATTCGACCCCCTGACCGCCTATGTGACCACGAACCGCCTATTCGTCCCCCTGACCGCCTATGTGACCACGAACTGCCTATTCGACCCCTGACCGCCTATTCGACCCCCTGACCGCCTATGTGACCACGAACCGCCTATTCGTCCCCCTGACCGCCTATGTGACCACGAACCGCCTATTCGACCCCCTGACCGCCTATGTGACCACGAACCGCCTATTCGTCCCCCTGACCGCCTATGTGACCACGAACTGCCTATTCGACCCCCTGACCGCCTATGTGACCACGAACCGCCTATTCGTCCCCCTGACCGCCTATGTGACCACGAACCGCCTATTCGTCCCCCTGACCGCCTATGTGACCACGAACCGCCTATTCGACCCCCTGACCGCCTATGTGACCACGAACCGCCTATTCGTCCCCGACCGCCTATGTGACCACGAACCGCCTATTCGTCCCCCTGACCGCCTATGTGACCACGAACTGCCTATTCGTCCCCTGACCGCCTATGTGACCACGAACCGCCTATTCGTCCCCTGACCGCCTATGTGACCACGAACCGCCTATTCGACCCCCTGACCGCCTATGTGACCACGAACCGCCTATTCGTCCCCCTGACCGCCTATGTGACCACGAACCGCCTATTCGTCCCCCTGACCGCCTATGTGACCACGAACTGCCTATTCGACCCCCTGACCGCCTATGTGACCACGAACCGCCTATTCGTCCCCTGACCGCCTATGTGACCACGAACCGCCTATTCGTCCCCCTGACCGCCTATGTGACCACGAACCGCCTATTCGACCCCCTGACCGCCTATGTGACCACGAACCGCCTATTCGTCCCCCTGACCGCCTATGTGACCACGAACCGCCTATTCGTCCCCCTGACCGCCTATGTGACCACGAACCGCCTATTCGTCCCCCTGACCGCCTATGTGACCACGAACCGCCTATTCGACCCCCTGACCGCCTATGTGACCACGAACCGCCTATTCGTCCCCCTGACCGCCTATGTGACCACGAACCGCCTATTCGTCCCCCTGACCGCCTATGTGACCACGAACCGCCTATTCGACGCCCTGACCGCCTATGTGACCACGAACCGCCTATTCGTCCCCTGACCGCCTATGTGACCACGAACCGCCTATTCGACGCCCTGACCGCCTATGTGACCACGAACCGCCTATTCGTCCCCCTGACCGCCTATGTGACCACGAACTGCCTATTCGTCCCCCTGACCGCCTATGTGACCACGAACTGCCTATTCGTCCCCCTGACCGCCTATGTGACCACGAACCGCCTATTCGACCCCTGACCGCCTATGTGACCACGAACCGCCTATTCGTCCCCCTGACCGCCTATGTGACCACGAACCGCCTATTCGTCCCCTGACCGCCTATGTGACCACGAACCGCCTATTCGTCCCCCTGACCGCCTATGTGACCACGAACCGCCTATTCGACCCCCTGACCGCCTATGTGTGTTTAGGACGAATAGGACGAACCGCCTATTCGTCCCCCTGACCGCCTATGTGACCACGAACTGCCTATTCGACCCCCTGACCGCCTATGTGACCACGAATGGCCTACGCATCCAACGCCAATCTAGGTGACGGCCCTGGGCCCCGACCACTGACCACGAATTGGCTATTTGTCCCTCTGACTGCCTATGTGACCACGAACTGCCTATTCATCCCCCTGATGGCCTATGTGACCACGAACGGCCTATTCATCCCCCTGATGGCCTATGAGACCACGTCCCGTCAAATAAGTTACAGGTGGAATGCTGTTTTTACATTTTGGAGTCATGACTGACAAAAGTGAATAAAAATGATTAAATATCGATTTCACGTCAATCCCTGGGCCCCCCTGAGCGATTTGCAGCCTTCAGAACCCTGAAATTCCACTGTCCACGAACAGCCTAAATTTTTAAATGGGATAAGTTGCAGGTCTGAAGTCCAGATCTCAGGCTCAGAATTTGGAGATGAGACCTGTGCTTCTGCACTTTTCTGGACATGCCCTACCAATGGTGTGAATTTGGAAGAGATTGGAGAAACTTGCTAATTTGACCCAAAAAAACTTTTTTTGGGTCAAATTTTCAAGTTTCTCCACACTCCTGAAATTCACAACACTGCCTGGGCACGTCCAGATGAGCGCAGGATTCAGCTCTGAATTCTGTCCAGAGCCTGAGATCTGGACGTTCCACGTACAATCTATCACATTCAAAAATTTAGGCTGTTCGTGGACAGTGGAGTCCCGGGGTTCTGAAGGCTGCAAATCGCTCAGGGGGGCCCAGGGATTGACGTGAAATCGATATTTAATCATTTTTATTCACTTTTGTCAGTCATGACTCCAAAACATAAAACATCATTCCACCTGCAACTTCTTTGACGGGACCTCTTTAGGCTGTTCGTGGTCAATGCATATTTATGTCATAATTCATGATTGTTAATATTTCATTACTTAAAAATTGCAGAACAGTGGACAGGAAATACAATCAGACGTGTTGGGGTACTTTACAGTTAACAATTATGCATAACATTCCTTAAAATGACATGTCCACAGACAGCTTACAGGGACCCTGTCAAATAAATTACAGGTGGGCACAAGAGAGTCCCAGTGGGACTACATATTGTGCCCACCTGCAACTTATTTGACAGGGTCCCTGTAGGCTGTCTGTGGACAGTCCATTTTTAGGCTAATAACACACAATCAATGGCTGTACTGTACATCAGAGTGTTGTATTGTGACGCCTGTGTGCTGTGGACACCATATAAGCACTGTATTTATGAAATAGGTAACACTTTACAATAAGGTCCGTTAGTTAACATTAGTTAACTACATTAGTTAATATGAACTGCACATATACAGCATTTATTGATCTTTGTTAACATTAATTTCAACATTTACTAATATTTTATTTACATCTTGTTAACAGTAGTTAATGCACCGTGAACTAACATGAACAAACAATGAACAGCTGTATTTTTATAAACTAACGTTAACAAAGATGAACAAATACAGTAACAAATGTATTGCTCATGGTTAGTTCATGTTAGTTACATTAACTTATGTTAACTAATGAACCTTATTGTAAAGTGTTACCATGAAATATGACCTTTCAATGTATTGTCCACAAACAGCCTATAGGGACCCTGTCAAATAAGCTATAGTTGGTGTGTTCTGTTGAAATAGATGAGACAGTCAACACCATAGTTTGAACAATTTTTTTATTTAAACATGATTAAACTAATTAAATTAACTGGGTTTATAAAATTACATGATTACATTATACAAACAGAACACAGAAAAGTACAGTAAAAATAAAGTGAATGAACAGAACACAGTACAGAACAAAATAAAATAATAACAATATAAAAACGTGGAATAAATATAAAACTATAACAGTAAATAATCGAACTATATACAGTAATAAATTAACATATTTACAAGTTTAACAACTGACTAAAATCAATGGTTAACAGGTCTGTGTCCCCTTGGCAAATAAGGAAAGGGTAAACAAAGAACAACAATTCAATAAAAAAAATTAATAACACACACAAAAAAAACTAGGTTTCGTGTATGTAAACTTATGACCTATTGCTTACCTTGTGGCCCCGAATAAAATTGTTCATACAATTGTTCGTGTTGGGCAATTTGATTGAACAAATCGTCTAAGAACAAGAAATATATATATATATATGAAGAGCTCTTTTCCAAAACGCTATAAATCCATTTCAATAGTTTTCAGGAAAACTACATTTTTTACCTAGACCCACACATTTTGTGAATATTCAAATTATCCTGTTTAAATGTTTTATTGGTTCAGTCTGAACATTTTGAACAATAATTATTAAATCAAACAAAAATATTGTTAATGATAATTTAAAAGTTAATTTTATTTTTTTCCAAAACGCTATAAATTGAAATAAACCTCAAACAAATAGTACCAATTTCAGCATATGCATGAAAAAAACAAATTATTAATACCAATTTCAACATATGCATTAAAAAAAACGAATTATTAAAAATGATCAATATATGATAACGATATTCAAAAAAGGGATGGGCACCCCTCCAGCACATGCACACACACACACAGGCTACATAACATGTGAGCAAAGCGGAGCAGCATGACGCTTAAATATAAGTAAAAAAAAAAACAAAAAAACAAAATAAACATTTCACATTTGTTTTTAATAATATTACATTACTTATTTTTATTATTTCATCTATGTTGAGTAGGCTATGAAAAGGGAACCGCATGAGATTAGTAAGATAGGATCAAAATTCAAAAGCTGCCCAATATCGGAAAATATTTGGAGTGCGTCAGACATGATTTTGACCACTTATTAAGTTTTGTTTTGTAGAAAGCTTGTAAATTTCGTTTCATATAAATTGTATCTTCATTTTAATAAATGTTTCATCGACAAATTGACTGGATTAATACATTAGAAGTAAATATCAGACAATATAATCAGGACACAGAGGCGCGCAGGTGAACCGGAGCGCGTCTCATAATATGAACCGAAACACCGCGATGCTTGCCTCACACAGGCCTGAGAACTAAGCTACAGAAAGCTTTAAATATCTACTTTTAAACAAAACAATTAAAAACTAAAATAAATTGGCAACTCTCTGCGTATGTAGGCTAATTCGAAGTATGCGTTTCTCTATGCGCGTTCACTGCGAAGATGGCGAGTAAGCATCATCAACTTTATCTTTGTTGCTGACACTGAGACCCCGTTTACACCTGGTATTAAAATGCGATCTGTATCCAGATAAGTTATCCGGATAATAAGTACTGATTCCATTTACACCTGGCCACATAAATGTGTTTTTGCAAAACGGATATAAATCCGATCTTTACCTCCTGCGTTATATGCAGATTTATTGGATTGCACGCCACCAAAAGCAACAGATCTGAGCGGCATTTTATTGATCATCAGCTAATTTCCAAATCAGAGACATCAATAAGAGAGAGTGGCAACAGGCCTGGTAAGATAATTTCGTTTCTTTACTTGAAGATGTGTTAACTGCGTCTGTGACTTACTTTTCGATGTTTGCACGTTGAATAGACGCTCAGCTGCTCATCTGCGGCGATGCGTGTCGCGTGTCGCATCTGACTAGGCTATAACATGACATATAGCCTATATAACACGCTCTCACTCGTTTATTTTTTAGCATTTTTGGGAGGAGTAAAATATACATATGTGGTTTCAACAACCAGATTGCGTTTACACCTAGTAAAGATCCGGACACAATGCGAGCCAGACTACCTCCAGATGTGGTCAGGCAGATTCGATCACGATCCGATCACAACGCGTTTACACCTTGCATTAACATGCGTTTTTTATTATCCGGATAACTTATCTGGATACAGATCGCATTTTAATACCAGGTGTAAACGGGGTCTGACAGAAAACACTAGTTTATTAATAAACAATTCAAATGTTTCATGCATCATTACTTTTGCCGGTTCTTTGTGGCAAGCTTTATGCATACGTTGAGATGCGGAATATGCAATTAAAAACGCTCATATGGTTTCTCTCCCATTTAATTAAATCAATATATGTGATTACTGATAATACAAATGGCTTAAATGATCTACTACTAGTCGACTAGAAAACTAGGACTCATTTTGAGGAATGAATGAACATAATAAACCTCTGTTCAGAGTGCCGCCGTGCTGGATTGTGTAGAGCGCTCATTGAATTTGAGGATTTATCGTGTTTAGGCTAAAAACAGGGCTGGCGCTTATCGTGGTTTGGAAAGAAACTGTATCTTGCAGTACATTTTAAACAAGGAAATATAGCGATTCGGCATGAAACGTTGATAGAGCAGTGAAAGGGTTCTGTCCGCAGCAGAATGACACGACAAACTCATTTTTTTAAAAAATGTCGTTTAACGCGTTTTGGAAAAGAGCTCTTCATATATATATATATATATATTTAATTAATGTCCTATTAATGAAAAAAATAAACAACACAGTATAAGTTTAAACAATTGTTCACCTGATACCTCCCAAATGCTTGCACCTCCTCCTGGGGCTCACTTGACATTAGTAGCTCTATAATGGAAAAAAAAAGATATTAATCTATTGTTCTTGTATAAACAATATAATCATAAGCATAATTACATGTTGATCACTTACCCAGAAAGCTTGGAGCTGTCTCCATTTCAAAATGTTCTACAATAAACACACACACACACACACACACACACACACACACACACACACACACACACACACACACACACACACACACAAGACTCAATAGTTTGTTCAACATCTTGTAAAACATATGTCATATTCCTATTGCAAAAAAAAGTTGTTTTTTCAAGTTGTTTGGTCAACAACTTGACCTGTTTTCTCTGAAAAGAGTGTTTTATTCATAACAATTTTTTAATGAATTCACAAAAACAAGATTGCTGGTTTTAGATTATACTTACTGTCAGCTCTGGATAGCCCGATGTAAAATGTTGCTCTACATTCTCATAGACCACCCCGCACTGTGGGCAGCCCAGGTTCCGCAGCTTAACGCGGCCCCTTTCTAGTCACAGCAGTATCCTCCTCTCCTCTCCGTTCACGATGCAGTGCTGCGACCGGAGGTGATGCCGCAGGTGAACAACCTTAGCCGGGCAGAGAGGACACGTCAGCAGCATCTTTAAAAAAAATGGCAACAAAGTTAGTTCACACAGGTGGGCATGGAAAGGGCCTGCCCTGTAACTTCTTTGACTGGACCTCTTTAAGCTGTCCGTGGTCAATGCAGTAATATACAAAACACCCCATTTGCAGGTAAGTGTACGTTTAGTGGCTCTAGGCAGTGAGTTGACCCTAGTCAGTCCGCACCAGACCTTCCAGCGAGCAAATCCATCGTCCAGGCATCTGCAAAAATGCCAGTGGAAACCTGCCCGCTTTGTTTGCGCTCGTATGCCCGGCTCGGGCAGCACCTGGCGGTCACACACGACGTCAAGAACCTGGAGAAGAGGAGGCTACTTTTTGCCATGGAGTCGGGGCGAGTGAACACCCGTGCAGGCTTCTGCCAGCTTCCTGCATGCGGAAAATTTTCCAACCGACTCGACCGCCACATCCGCACCCACTCTGAGGTCACGGCGGGGGTACAGGATGAAGCGCTACGCTACTCTAAGTGGAGAGTGTGTCTGGAAAAGCTGACTGCCCCGAGGGCCTCCAACCCCGCTCCCCCGATGGTGTCCACCCTCGACCTGGAGCAGCACCAGTTGCAAGAATCAACAAGCTCCTCAGGAACCAGGTGGTCGACCTGAGCAAGTAGGTCGACACTCTGAGCGAGACCGTCCGGATGGTCACCCGGAGGTATCGAATCCTGAAGGAGGTCGACCTCCTTGGGCTCAGCCCGAATCGGGCGGGTGGCCAAAAGGCTCTTCTCCTCTCTGGGTCCGGAGGAAGAGGAAGGCACCCCCTGGAAGAGGAAGTCAAGTCTTCACCGAAGGCTCTCTCCACCTCACAGCAGCCCCACGCCTCGTCCGGCACCAGCGAGGAGAAGACTACGGGCGAAGAAGTGAAGCCTTCCACCAGCCGGAGGACGCGGGCGAGGAGGAACCCCACTACCCCGACCACGTGGCCGTGCTAAGTGAGCATGACGCTATCACCCGTTTCTCTTTTTAACTCGTGGTCGTGCTAACGCTAACACTTTGCTCTTTTTCGCCATCGTCTCTTTTTTCTTTCTTCTTTTTTTTTTCACAGACAAGATCGTGGAGGAGTACAGGCAGCACAGGGGCCTCGACCCTGGCACCAAGCTCAAAAAAACGTCGGCTGTCAGGTGTGCCGAATCAAGGAATTTTTGGCGGCCATGGCGAGGGAAAAGCAGAACCTGGCAGACTTCCATTTCCTCAACAACACCGCCAGGATACACAGGTGAGTGACGCGTCCCCCATCGTGAGCTCGGCCTTTGAGTGAGCTCTGCCGCCTCTCTGATCGTTTTTGTCTTCTCACAGTTGGGTTAGCTCCCTCCGGCGGGCAAAGATGACGGTGACGACCATACAGTACTGCGTCCTGAACGTCGGATGCTTCATGCGCTTCCTATCGGAAACCCCTCCGCAGTCCTGCCGCCTGACCAACAAAGCCCTGGTCAGCCTTCGCAGTGAGATGGGAGCGCTGCGGAAGTTGCTAAAGATGGGCGTGGCCGTCCACCAGACGCAGGTCAAGGAGGTCAATATAATCCCAAAGGCCACCCTCTGCAGGTGCTGGGAACTCGCCGCCAAGGCCATCCCAGACCTATTGAGTGAGTGGTCTTTTATCTCCTCTCCAACTCGAGGTGCTCACCTGCTGCCCCATGGACCTTTGAACTTTGTGCTTTTCGTCGTCTTCAGCCCTCCTGAAGAACGAGCCCACCCAGAAGACCCTGTGGCAGTTCTACGGGCACTTTGCGGCACTGCTCGCCTGCGTGTACGACCACAGAGGGGGGATGTTGCAAAACATAACCATGCAGGATGTTCTGGGGGCCCGCAAATGTGAGCGTCTGACTCTTCTTTGCTGTGTCTGATGTGTTTGTATGTGGTTTTTTTTAAATTGATTTTTTTTTCCTCGTGTGTCCACAGGTTGCCAACCACAAGATGAACATGGCTTTTGAGTCCACCCAGATCCTTTTGATGGAGGAGGAGTTCGACTCATCCGGGTCAAAGATCAGCTGCCTGGCGGACCCACTGCCAAGTTCTTGTTTTTCACCTCGACCCCAAACCCGTGCAAAAACCTCAACTCGTACTTCCAGGAGGCCTGGAAGTCCATGGGCCTTCTCGGCTGCCCCACCTTCCCTGACGTCACAACGTTCATCGCCAGCCACGTGAGTGTTTGTTGCCACTCTGGCATGCATTTCGGAGGTCCTCCCCGGTGGCAGCGTTGGTTTTCTCTGTCTCTGTCCTTCCAGATTAAATTCACCCACTCGAACGACGACCGGGTCAAGCTGTCTAAGTTCATGTGCCACTACACGAGGACAGCGGACAAGTTTTACATCGCCAACTTGACCCCCCAGCAGGCCATGGAGCACCGGAGGCTGTTCGATGCTGCCCTGGAGGGTGAGGAGAGGGGCTCCCCGTCAAAGGAGCCGACTTCCCTGAAGCGCTGAAGACTTCCCTGAAGTGGCCTGCAAAGGGGAAGGAGCCCCTCAAAAAGAAGAGGAGAGCACCAGAGTCCCCGGACGAGGAGCTAACGTCAGGCAGCACGACTCCAGAGGCGACCAAGAGCCCGGAGTACCAGAAGTCTGGGACGTCCAGCCCCGAGTTCAGTGAGGTAAGTTGGCTTCCTTTGACTGCAGAGTTATAACATCCCTTTTGCGACATCACAACCGATCACTTACCATGTCTTTGTGTGTGTGCGTGAGTGTTTGTTTTACTTTGTGCAGCATGGGGAGCAGCAGGAGGAGGAGGAGAAGGGCGAGTCAGACGGAGAAGCGGCGGTGGGATCCCAAGAGGAGGAGGAGGAGAAGGCCGAATCAGGCGCAGCGGCGGTGGGATCCCAAGAGGAGGAGGAGAAGACCACCCCCAAAAAGTACCCGCGGCGGAGAATGAACGCTACGGTGCTCCTGACTCCCCTGAAATGTTTAGCGTCGACCCAGAGGCACATGTCCCCGCTTAAAGTCAAAAAGGCCATCTTTACCCCGACCTCCACGACTCTTGTCGGTCTAAGCCGCCAAAAGAAGGTCTCGAAGAAAGTCAAAGAGGCCATAAAAAAGCACAGAGACCATAAATAGATGTTGAGACGTTCAGTTCATGTTCAAGTGTTCGTGTTTTTTGGAGAGTGTTTGTTCAATGAGAGATTTTTTTTCTTGTATTTTTTAACAGTTCAAGTGTTCGTGTTTTTTGGAGAGTGTTTGTGTGTTTGTTTCATGAGTGATTTTTTTCCTTTTATTTTTTAACAGTTCCAGTGTTGTACAGGCAGTACAGTGGACAGGGAAGACAATGCATCATGTTGGGGTACTGTATGGGCTCTTTAACATCCTCAATTCCATGTGGAACTAAAATACACAAGAAAAAACTAAATATGCACAAACATGGTTCTATTTAAGAGCACAGTGTTAAATGTTTAATTCTAACTTAAGTCATACATTGTGAGATTGTGGTTAGGCTACTTCTATAAATCACTAAAATTAAAATGGTCCCGCAGGAGCATGAGAGACAGTAAATGGTGGAGGAGGCCACTGTGTCAGATGGGACTGGTGATCAGCATGAGAGTGTCCTGATGTGGGACGAGTTCTGTCAGAACACACACACAAGCTCCCTTCCCTAGGAAGTGTTTCCAAAATATTTGCAATCCCAGTTCCCAAAACCAACTGAGGATATGTGGAGAAATATTGCCACCAAATTTTGGGAGAAATGGAACTTTCCAAATTGTATCGGTGCAATTGATGGCAAACATGTCACCTTAGTGTCACCAGTAAATTCTGGGAGCTTGTATTTTAATTACAAGGGGACATTCTCTATTGTTCTCTTAGCGCTGGCTGATGCAGAATACAGATTCACTTTTCTACAAGTGGGTGACTTTGGTAGAACAAGTGATGGAGGAGTATATAGTGGTTCTGCACTTGGAAGAGCAATGGAGGCCAAAAAGTTGTCTGTGCCTGCAGACTGTGCTTTGCCAGGGTCTGGGGCACAAGGCCTGATGCCATACACCATGGTGGGAGATGCTGCATTTCCCCTGAAGACCCATCTGATGAGGCCATTTCCAGGGAAACTTCCAAAATGGCGGAGAATCTTCAATTACAGATTGTCTCATGCACGGATTGTTATTGAGTGTGCCTTTGGCATTCTGTCATCCAGATGGAGAGTACTCCACACAAAGATGAATGTGAATCCATCAAAGGCTGATTCTATGGTCACTGCAGCCTGCATCCTAAACAACTGGCTCCTGAATCCTTCAGAGAACCAAAGGTGGCTGGAGGAGTCAGAAGAAAGAGGGGAAGTTCTTCCAGATGTGAGAAATATGGGGGGCAACAGGGGATGCAGGGAAGCCTACGACGTACGCGAGATATTTTGCGCATTTTTCAACTCCCCAGAAGGCCGAGTGTCCTGGCAAGAACAGATGATGTAAGATCTGTCTTAACCTTCTACAAGTACCAGAAAACACAAATATTTTTAATGGTACCGAACTTTTTAAATTGTAAATAGTTTTTCATTTGTTGTGGAAAAAAAATCTGATGTTAAATTGATACAGTAAAAATGTAAATAAAGAGAATTTTATGTTGCAAGACTTAAGTATTTTGTTAGAAGATGGAACTTGGGACACTATCTTATAAGGATACATTCTTCTTCAGTTAGCACTAGACATAGGCTTATTCAATTTAAGGTAGTACATCGTATTCATTGGTCAAGGGTGCAACTCTGCAAGATATTTCCTGATTTAGACCCCACCTGCCCACGCAGTGTTGTGGAGCCAGCCTCTCTGTTTCATTCTTTTTGGTCCTGTCCTAAGTTATTAAAGTTTTGGAGGGGAATGTTTAGTTGTCTTTCAGAAATTTTTAGCACAGTAATAGACCTTATTCAGAGCAGCGCCATGACAGGTATGAAAGTGAGGCTGTGAGGGATAGACTTACCGTGTTTCCAATGGCATCCGCTGTAAAAAGCTGAATAAAGCGGCTAGATTACTTATAATTTTCCACAGTTTACATTGTCGGGAGTTTCTTGTCAACTGACATTTCTTTGAAATATATATTTCCAGTGTTTCATGAGCAGAACAATCCGAAAACACATTAAATAACAGTACAGCCCATTGAAGAGATGCAAGTCTATCCCTCACAGCCTCGCTTTCATTCTCATTAAAAATCAAAGATGGCGCTGCCGTGAATAAGGCGTATAGACCCCAATCCATTGACGGCTTTATTTGGGGTTCTTCCGGAAAATGTTAATCTTACATCTTTAGAAATGGATAATATTGCACTTTGCACATTGTTGGCTAGACGGCTTATACTAATTAACTGGAAGCTGCCATCTCCTCCAACCTACCGTCAGTGGGTTTTTCACCTACTTTTTGCCCTCAAACTTGAAAAAATTAAGTTTGGAGTTAGAATGTAACCCGGTCTTTTTTTTTTTAATCTTGGAGCCCATTTTTAGATTATTTTAAGAAGACGAGCTTTTGATAAACTTTTTTTTGTTGCTGTTGTTTATATGTATGCATATGTTACCAGTCCCTCCAGGATTTCGCGATGTCGCGATCGCAACTATTAACGCAACTTCAACAAATCCACGTGAATTCAGTGCGCCTTGCAATTTTGAAAAATCACCGCAACTTTTCTGCAACTTTGACGAATCATCGCGCCGCGGTCTCCTGCAGCGTCGTCATACGTCAGCAAACTCACTTGTTTTGTTCAGAAGACGCAGCAGATGTGGACGGCCAACGTCTCACATTTAGGCTACCTACAAAAATAACAGAAAAGGCCAATGTTGCCAACTTAGTCTTTGTCGCTATATTTAGTGATATAAAAAAAGCGACTAGAGACAAATCTAGCGGCTTTTTGGACAAACCTCAGTAACCAAATGTTGCCAGCACAATCCTGCGAGCGCGAGGTTTGCTTTCTCCCTGCCGTCACACCTCTCTCTGCGTCCCTGTTCAGTGAACGGCTGCAGTAGAGGAGCAGCACGGCAGCTGACAGACGCGAATGAGCAGTGTTGTTTCCACGGACTTATCACTTATCTGCTTCTCTTTTGTTTTATATTTAAAGAATTGAGTTTGACCATTTTATTTTCCTTTCTTTTCTTGTGTTTATCACTTGTAATAGGCTACTCACTATCACAGTGCATTAGTTCACCCAGTTCCCGAACTCTCTCAATTCAGAAAATTTTACACATAAAAAATAGCTAGCCGACTCGTTCTATTGTCTGACAAAAAAAAAACAAATTAAGCAAATGAGAACAGCTTTATTGGATATGCGGCTATATTATATTATATTAGCTATATTAAAATACATTATCAAACATTTGTTTTTTCCACCATTTAACTTTAGTGGCTATTCCTAAAACTGTATTTTGCACTTTATTAGTATTGGCATCTTTCAACATAAATGCTGCTTAATGTTTGTGAGGTTCTGCACATTGACTTTTTTGCAGGTGCAGATCTTGGTTTTTTTTAAAAAAAAAGAAGCTTAGTTTGTTAGGTTTTGCTGTGTCTTTAAATCGTTTGTTTTGCCTTTTATGGTTACTAATGGTTAGTTAGTTTGTTCGTGTGTTACAAAGTGTGTGACTTTGTCTCTTAAGTCAATTCTGGACTACAATAGAGCAGATGCAGATGATGAACAGTGTTTTCTGTGGGACATAATAAGTCCCTTTGGGGTGGACTTTGGACTTTTCTCTCTTAGTAAACCTATGACATGCACAAAAAAATATAACAACACAATAAAGGAAAGGGGAAAAGCCAAAAAGCATAATATGGGCATTTTAAGTAAAACTCTATCTATCTTTGCCGTTTTAACCTATAAAACCATGCAGAAGAACATCGCAACTTTTATCGCAACTTTTTAAAAAAGCGGCCGCAACATCAGGCATTTTAGGCCGCAACAATCACAAAAAAGGCCCGCGAAATCCTGGAGGGACTGTGTTACTGTGATTATATGTTCATCTGCATTTGAGCATTTATTATGTTTGTTAATTTTTCTTTTCCCCCCTTTATTTAATTATGTAACAATCTGATGCTTGTATTGTGCTTGAGATGCTTTTCTTAATAAAAAAAATAAAAAAAAAGATTTTTACCAGTACTGGTCTACCTTTTTTTTAAATGCAAGAACAAACATGTTTAATTCATACATTAAATATATATATATATATATATATATATATATATATATATATATATATATATATATATATATATATAAAATTGAGCTATATTATGTATACTTGTACATGTATTAAAGAATTGAAATACATATGTACATTTCCCTTTCCTACACTACAAAAACTGGTATTTTACCTCTGCTGTTTAAAAGGCTCTGGGTGTAGCCACAAAAGTTTGTACATTTTTAAATCATGACTATAGTTATAACACACTTACATTACACTATGTTTTGCTAATGTATATATAAAATAAGAAAACTATATAATAAGATTTACTTCAAGCTACAAATACATATTCAGATGTTCATGCATGTATTCATACTTTCTATGTATATTTTAATGTTTAGAACACGGTAAATTTAATAATTTAATAAATTAGCATGACATCAAAGTGAAAGACGAACAACATAATAGATAAAAAGGACAACACAGAAAACATTTAAGTTTAAGTAAAACAATATGAATTAACTCGTTTAAAAGCAATAATCACAAATAATAAATTCTATATATATTCGTTAGTCAAAACAAATAGCCAACATAGGCCTATAGGCCAGTGTTACCCAACCCTGTTCCTGGCGGCACACCAACACTGCGCGTATTCTTTGTCTCCCATCAAACACACCTGATTCAACTCATCAGCTCATTAACCCATCTGATTATGAGCTGATGAGTTGAATCAGGTGTGTTTGATAAGGGAGACAAAGAATACGCGCAGTGTTGGTGTGCCGCCAGGAACAGGGTTGGGTAACACTGCTATAGGCTATGTAAACATTGCACTTGATACTTTAAAGGAGTCATAACCTGCAATTTTCACTTTTCCACGAGAATCAATGTATGTTAAGATTGCCTAAGGATTATACATTGGCCGGGAAGCCGATATTCGAAAGTGAAGCGTTTGTTTACCCCAGGGTTCGTAAACCAGCCCACGTGCACGCGCACTCAAATACGAGATTTTAATAGGCTTTATGCGGAGAGTCACGTGACCAAACCGGAAAACAGGTCTCATCGCATCCGCTTGTCATAGAAAGTGTTAACGGCCATAAGAGCTGACTATGATATCTATGGATTTTTAAGGTAATCAGCTAACCTACCTAGTTCACTTTGTTATTGGCGTTTTATTCCATTTAAATATCTAAACGTTACTGAGAAGAAGAAAAAATATAAAACGTTTAAATATCAATCTGCACATGTGAGGGATATTGGTTATGCTAATCTTTGCTTGCTCCTTTTAAGTTATCTTGAGTAAAACCGCAAAAAAATTCATGAAGCACATACAAAAGACCTGGACCGGAAGCGATGAGACCTGTTTTAACAGAATGCAGAAGTAAGTTGTGCATAGAGCCTATTTCTCCGTCAAGACGGGGCAGGATATACCATATATGGACACCGCATACATATGCTGCAGGAAGCCCACGCTGTCCCTCTCCCCTCATATTCAGTGAAGAAAGATGCAGAAATGTAGTGCACACATGAGTTGCTCTTTGGTTGACTGCCAGAATCAACATTCAAATGTGTTTTCTCTACCAAAAAACGGACCAAACTACCAGGGACCAGTGGATGAAATTCTTTTTTAATGACGCTGTTCCAACAACCCTATCAATTGGCTCAACGTTAGGTGTCTGCGCTAAACATTTTACATGGGAATCCTTTACAATGTTCATTTCGAGTCGGACAATAATATCTACAGAGTCAGAGTGCTGTATAGAGATGGAACAGGTATAGTTTAGTAGTTTAATTACGGTTGTTATAACGTATTTTTCATCTGCTTCTATGTACCATTATTTATTAATAGACTACAAGTCTGCTGTATCAGACCAGGTCCGAATGATGATCAAACATATACTGATGAGTTTAATAAAGTTTATTGTACATCACACAAAAGTTGAAGCGTCATTTTTACTTCAGAAAATCACTGTAAGAGCTGAGTAAACACAGTAAGTTATGAGAAGTGCGTGAACGTGAAACAAGGCACATGTTGATGTAGACGACCTTCCATTGACTCTATATTCCAGCTCTGGTTCGCCCCTCATTTGCATTATTAAAATGACCGTCCACATCAGATCTCGCGAGACAATAATGCATTCAGAAATAAGGGTCAGAGGAGCTCTGTGTTTATTTCTTTTCCACTTTTTTTTTTTTAGAAGAAAGACTATAATAGAGCGTGGGTATCGAAGGTAATACTAGGTTATGATTCCTTTAAAACTTACCATCAACACCAACAGCCAAGGAAATTGCTTCCCATGCCTTTTCCTTGGCATTCAAATCTTTGTACAACACCATCTGCGGGTCGTACAGAATTCTGTGTTTTTCCACCTCCACGATGAGAGCGTTATCCATGTCACCTTGATTTTGATTTTACTTTTCTTTCCGCCTATCACATGATTACCAGACGTGATGCGAGTGTTCCCCCAAAACCCTCCCCACAATATATATATATATATATATATATATATATATATATATATAGTATTTTTTTAATGGGGGAAAAAACAAACAAACTAACATATATGATGGCATTTTGCAACTTTTTGGACTATTAACATACTTTTTTGTTTTTCTTGACCCTGTAATGTAGTAACTGTGGAACACATTAACTGTAATTATGCTTATAGGATGAAATTATTATCAATTTAGGTCTTTTTCAATGTGAAGAATGCACTGCCAGTGCGGTGCAGTACAGCAGAAAATAGACTCGGCACGGAAACGATCTCTGCACTGCTGTATACGCACCGCAACTGGAACGGACCGACGGACGGCATCCGCGTGCAGTGTGAAAGCTCTGACCTGTTAACATGGGTACGGAAAAAAATACGGACCGCATAAGCACAGTAAACGGAGTATGTGTGAAACGGGCGTAAAGGCTTTACTCCGTGTCAGCGCGTGCTCTGATCGGTAAAGGTGCACGGACCTCTCCCGAATCATTCCCAGCACTCTGAAGCACCACTACTCCGCCTCCGTTTCCCTCGTAAGCTTATATTAGCATTTAAACATTCTCTATGATATTATTTTTTTAATGACACACTGTCTCTTTCTCTCTCATACACACACACATACTCTCTTTCTCTCTCACACATATGTAGGCTAGTTATAAACTCTTTAGACTTTTAATGATTAGTGTATATTTTTAAAGTTTGTCGGTCGTGTAAAAAACAAAAAATCCCTTATTCTGGGGATGGATTCCGGGAAATCTCCCTTGTTTTCAATGTTGACAGCTATGGACAGCTACAGACTGGATATGGTAAAAGTTTAATATATCAACTTGCTCCGCTCACTACGTCACCTTGTTCATTGCTCTGATTGGTTGTAGCGTTATCCAGTTGCGTGCAGAGAGAATTTGAAAGACAACCGTTTATCCCGGCCCTTGGATTGAGCCCTGTCAATGATGAGTTCCCAGACCTAACATCTTGATGTAGGTCTGGCATGCCAGGCTACAAATTAGTTTTATTATCACTATATTTTAAAGACTTTCTACAAATGGTACAAGTCGCTGTTGTCTCATTTTCGGGCTGGAAATACAGCCATACAACACTCCTCTTTCTTTTTAATGCCATTCGCCGTCTCTGACTGTGCTGCTGCAGACTAGAAATTAACGCGCACCTGACTGACTGCTGGTGTTAGCGGTAGGGGTGGGGGTGGGTGTGGGGTTACTCCTAGCGAGCTAGTGGTGAGTCACGTGATGGTACAACACAGGAGAGTGGGATATAGGAGAGTAGGCTAGTCTGCTCTGTGACGGCAGCAGCATTTTGACAAACACTGTCAGGTCGCAAAATGAGAGAAACTTAAGTATCAATATTTTCACGTTGGTATCGATATTATCGATATTAGTATCGATCTGCCCACCTCTAGTGACAACACAGTTAGGCAATGTTACTCTGATGCCACGGCCAAGGCGCTCTCCTCTCAGAACCAACTCTAGAATCACCTGGTAGGCCATGAGTCTGCATTGGCTGGAGGTGTGGAAGAGTGAAATTTAGTGAAAAAAAGGCAAATGTAAGAAAACTAGGACTCAGGAAAGACTTTTGTACTCACTCATTAGACAGCTTGCCATTAGGTCCGTCCGGTTTTTTCCAATTTACTTTAGAGACAAAAAAAAAAAGCTTCAAGAACATCCTTGTAGATCAGATGGGGAAACCTATCTGTATGGGCAAAACAATATACATTGTCTGGGGACTCATCCAGGCCAGGCTGTATGAGATGCCATTCCTTACAGCACAGGCTTTCTTCCTCGGTGGTCATTGCGATACAGTATCCACAGGAGCACCATATCCCCGCACACTGTTTGTGCCGTTCTCTCGACATCTTGTGCCAATAACTCTTCGTCCGTATATTCAGGTTCGAACAGAAAACCACAAACATCAAACTCAAAAACCTCCTCTGTGTGTTCAACATCTGATTCGGATGAACTATCCATTTGAGATGATATTCTCAGAACACCACACAGCACCGTCTTCGGCTGACAGTCTGAATCTCCACTGTTGCCTAGTTATGATCGCGTGCGAACTTGACAATCGACTACTGTGAACTTCGTTTGAAAACAGGAAGTAAATAAAGGTATGTGAGCTAGCTGAATTAAAGGGGTGATGAACTGGGAAATCAAATTTTCCTTGAGCTTTTGACATCTAAGAGGTCATCATATAATAAGAATATCCTGTAAGTTTCAGAACTGAAAACGTCTTTGTTAGTCCAATAAAAGCATTTATGGACACCAGCCTCTGAAAACGACTCGTTTTTAAAAGTGGGGAACTATGATGACAGAGATAAAACAGCACCCCCGCAGAAGAAGATCAACTCCTGCCTCATCATGGCCGGTTTAGCCCCACCCACCGATTCGCGATTCTTAGCTAAATAACATAGCATAGCCTACCTCGTGATGACAAACCGGATCGAGCGAGGAATACAAAATATTGTGCAGTGTCTGTTTGTGGAAGAAGACAATCGCTGCATATGCTTCCTCTGGATTCCTGTGGTCTACATATAAGACATTTCATACATAACATTCACACAACACATTTAACAAGTACAATTTTATTTTACAGTTTACCTTAAGTTACACCGTCCTACAGAATATGAGGTAGTACATACATCAAGAAGATGAATACAAACTTAGTAGTTGTTTCTTCAGATTTTGTTTAAAGGAAACAAAAGAGCTTGAGTTTTTCAGATTGTCATCCAGCTCATTCCAAATCCGCGGCCCTCGGCACACTACACTCATACCAGTGCTTTTTAATCTTCGGTTTTTCCCAATAATAATGTGCTTGTTTCTAGTGAGGTGAGCGTGCCGGTGATAGTGGATGGGAACAAGCTCACACAGACTGCCATTCAGACCAGAGACCACCTGATACATAGTACATGCATTGTGAAATATATTATATTCTTTTAGTCTTAAAATACCGTACCCAAGAAAAATAGAACGAGTTGGAGCATTGAAATCAGACCATGACATGGCACAAATTACTTTTTTTTGTAGAATTTCTAATTTTTTTAAGTAAGTATGATAAGTATAGCACCAAATAATATTGCAATTGTTTAAATGGGGTTCGAAGAGTGTTTTATAAAGAGTAAGTAGTATTGCTTGAGGAAGCAGATGTCTAAGCTTGAAGAACAGACCAACATATTTAGATACAGGATATTCAAGATGGTGTTTAAAATTTAGGTGATCATCTATAAAGACACCCACGAATTTAGTCGTCTTCACTCTCTTTAGTTCCTCTCCCTTTATTTTAATCTGAAAATTTAGATCATCGAAATCAAACGGCGATTATCGCCGAAAAGTTTGCAGGTCTGATTAATATGGTTCACCAACATTTTACTAAGCCACTTGTCTTGGTAGCGGAGTCTGACGAACTGCCCCCTGCAATCCCATCGCCCACAGGTCGCCCTTTATTAAAGGGTCACTTTACCCATTTGCATTAAGCTTTGTATCTTTAGAAACCCAGTCATATTTTTGAATGGTCATGGTTTATCCCCTTAATTTCCCCTGAGATGGGAGAAATAAGGATTTAAGTGTTTTACTTCAGCTTATCGTGACGTAAAAATCGTAATTTTGCGTCACGATAAGCAGGAAGTCATTTTATTAAAATCTTTAGAACTACATATGTTAGCTCATTATTATGCCAGGGTGTTGGACCCACTCACCCACTCACCCTACAGGCCTATTACAGATCAGTGGGTGGGACTTCACTTGCAGAAACTGAAATCAATATCCGCCATCTTGTTTGGAAGCTAAGCTAACAAGCGCTGTGGAGATAGTAAGTTATGACAATGACGGAAGAAACTAAACATGATATGGAAGAAGAGGATTTTGAAGTTCTGCTGCTCGAATCCGATGTTCGTGGCTATCTTTACGAGCCGCAGGACACAACCCGTCTGCTGCAGAGAATTTCAACGATGGCAATTTCTCCTGGAGGAAATCTCTGAATCAGACGAGCACACGGACGTTTGTGTTGTGATAGTTTCGCCTGACTTAACATCCAGGTATCATGCAGTAATTCACCAAACAGAAAATAAATACAAACGAGGAGTAATTCACTAATGAGTTTGCCAATGTAACGTGAACAGGGTTTGTTGTTGTGGAAAGAAGGAGGCAGGAACCGGCGAACATTTAAGCATTTTAATAGTAAAATGAACAAATACAAAACGAAAGTATAAGCCAAAGCCAGCAGCCCCTCATTGACGACTGCTGTAACGTTACACACAACAGAAACAAAACTTCATAAATTCAGACCTGTTTCTCTCTCGATCTGCCGTCATCGCTCCCCGTTTTATGCTTTCGCTTCTCCTTGAGAGACGCGGGACCGGCGCGCGCCTCACAGGTGTCTATCATTATCACCAAATAGTCTCTGTTTAGTCTGCTATCACTCACGCCACCAGCCTCTCCCTCGATCGTCCTGCTCGCCACAGCCAACTGGACATTTTGTGTGAAATGAATTTCAAACTCTGGTGATAGCTAATGTTAGCCTTGTAGACGGAAGAGTGTTGTCTGCGCTGTCTGCGCGGTTCCGGAGAGGGTGTGGCTTGCGGAGCTGTACAAAGTGGGGCATTCTGGGACCTGTAGTTTATTCATATATATGCGCCCCTTGGTTATTTTCTGTCTTTTCTCGGTCAAGAGGGCGGCAAATAAAAAAATTCGGTAACACTTTATTTTACGACCTGCAAACAACTCTGTAAGTACACTGAAATTACGGTGTACGTTTCTGTAATTATAATGAACTTAAGGGTATAAGGGAACAATATGTTAAGTTTAGGGTAATAAAGGGGTAACAAACAGATATATACAACCTGCAAATAACTTTGTAAGTACACTGAAATTACGGTGTATGTTTCTGTAATTTTAGTGTACTTCCGTGTAGTTGTAAGGGAACAATATGTTAAGTGGGGTAATAAAGGGGTAACAAGCAGATATACAAGCAAATTATTTAGTTAAAAAATAACAGGTACCTATTCTGTTAATATATTCCAGGCAAAAATTGTATGTCTGTTGTTTATAAAACATATCACATTTCTGGCAAAAATATGTTCTTGTTCTTGTGCAATGTTACAGGGTAATTTTGACATCTGTGGGTTAAAAATTAAACACACACACACACACACACACACACACACATATATATATATATATATATATATATACTATGATAAAAATTAAATTTATTGGCATTTCTTACTAGATTAGCTACTTAATGTTAAGTCAAAATAATTTGTTTTTGCTATGATTTAATTTAGACTGTACCATGTGGTAATTAGTACTACTACTTACCTTATCCCATTGAATTGCAATGACACTTAAATGTCAGGGCAAATATATTGTGTAATTAAAACGTTTTGTTTGTTTGTTTGTTTGTTTGTTTGTTTTTGATAACAGTACCTATCTCTGTAATTATTACAGCGCAAATAGTGTTGTTTCGTATTGCTACATGGTAAGTGCGTTTGTTACCCCGTTGTTCTGTGTAGTTACTGGGTAAGTGTAACTCCTGCGGGCTGTAAATTAAAGTGGTGCTTGTTACCCCTTTATTACCCAAAACTTAACATATTGTTGCCTTATACCTACACGGAAGTACACTATAATTATAGAAACGTACACCGTAATTTCAGTGTACTTACACAGTTGTTTGCGGGTTGTAAAATAAAGTGTTACCAAAAATTCTTTTACATTTCGACTACATATATGAACCACTTTCAATAAAGATTTATGTTGTAATGGGTGAAATGCTCCTTTAAGCGTGGTAAAGGATAGGGATGCACCGCTACAATTTTTTTTTTTTGGGAACCGATCCGATCTGATATAAAAATTTCTGAGTATCGACTGATACTGGTCTGATACCAGTGCAATTCTTTGTTCTATTAAGTAGAAGTATGAAGTAACAAGTATTTCTATCACGCAGTGTTTAACACAGTGATTATCAGTTCAACACACAATTTAATACAGACAACTTAAACAACTATAAAAATATATGATCATACTCTATAGCAAAACTGCTATTATAATCTAGACTAGTGGATAATTCAGCAGTAAAATTTACTGTAGAAAAATCACGAGTGCACAATAATTTGATAAAATCTGAACATTTAGTAAAATATATATATATATATACATGAAAAATAAGAATAAAAAAAATCAAAAAGATAAATAAAAGTTTAAGATATAAAAGTAAGATTTTTTAAAATATTTATAGGGTAGCTGTTTAATGAGGCAGTAACATATGATAGGACAGAACAAGAAGTGCTATTAATAATATTTCATTGTGCAAAAATATTATGAGGTGAAAGGCTCCATCTCGAGCGCAGGATGATGTGCTTGAAGCAACATGAGTCACCGCGACGAATCCGCTTTGAAAAGTTCAAAGAACAAAGGAAAGACATATTGATGGACAGTGTATTATACATTAACTATCTATGCAATAGTTTGTTCAGCATTTTCTTTTAACAGTTTTAAATATCAGTTACTTTGCAAATGAAGAACAATTATAGTGTGGTGACTCTACTCTAGTTTTGTGATCTAAGACACCCGGTAGAAAGTAACATGATTAAGGTACAGCAATACAGTTCAGCATGATAAAGTTGTTTTATGCAAAACCTTTATCTACAGATCAAGTATAATAATTGTAACATTGAATCATCTTGTTGAGAGTGTCATCGTGTTGACTGTCGTAACCGAACTCGACGTGCTGTTTGAACACTGAATGGAGAATAACTGACAGACACAGAGAACAGAAAAGTTACGTGAACTTGAACTTAACGACCTAAATATTAATTTCTACCTCACATCATACTATAAATGGCTTCTGAACACTTAAAAAATAGTGCATGAAAACTTTATGGTACTTTAGAAAGTTGTGCCTTTTGTGGGGCTAAACAATAGAACAGAATAGTACTGTATATGCACAATATCGGATTTGGATCGGCCTCTTCGGACCGATACCTGATCCGGCCAAGAAAGGCAGTATCAGAGCCGATGTGACTCTATCGTATGTGACTCAGTGGTAGACTATTGTTTTACAACACGTGTGTGTTTACTCATGGTTCACTCATGATATGGTTAACACACACAAGTGTTTTTAACAATAGTGTACAGCTAAATCACATTTAGTAGCAATAACATAATTTCACTTCAGATCATGTTATTGTATAACACATGTGAAACTTAATTGTTTCTCTTCAGGAGATGTGACTTCACTTCCTTTTTTATAAACATGTATTTATTGAATTTTTACAATTAACAAGGATATACATTTTACATTTAACAAATCAATTTAACAAAGCGTTTAACAATCAAACTATAAAAGAATCCACTTCCCCCCCCCACCCCCCCCCCCCCCCCCAAAAAAAAAAAAAACGCACTGGATAACGACATTATATAATCATACATAGCTTAGGAAATACAGACAATTAGGTATATATGACCTTCAAGTTTCCAGAGTTACCTCGGCCTCACAATTCTCCAAAAATGCAAGAAAGGGATTCCAGATCTCTTTAAATTCAGCTGATTTCTTTTTCATTGTGTATGTTAACTTTTCAAGGATAAGGCATGCTGATAATTCTTTCAGCCATCGACCAATAGAAGGCCTCTTGACATCTTTCCAGCAGAGAGAGATCAAGCGTCTAGCTTGTACTAAACATAGCTCAGTGATTTTCCTCTCTTTGTGGTTTAACATACAGTCCTTTGTATACAAATTAAGAATACAAAGTGCAGGATCGTCAGGCACTAGGTTTAAGGTCATCTTAGAAATACATTTTGTAACCTCATTCCAGAACTTTCGTATCTCAGGGCAGTCCCACAGACAATGAAACAAGGTGCCCTTTTCAACATTACATTTAACACAAATATCAGGAATATTTGGATTCATCTTATTCAGTCTTTCGGGAGTAACATAAGTCCTCATAATCCAATTATATTGAATCAGTTTGAGATGGGTATTTATTGTTAGGAGTTGCGATCTAGAGCATATCTCTCTCCAGTCCTCCTCTGAGATATCTGTTTGTAAGTCATTTATCCATTGGGTTTTCTTATGCTCAGTAGAGTCGTTATGGTTTTTAACCAGAATGTTATAGAGTAAAGATATCTGACCCTTGCCAGTACAATTATTCACTGCTAGATTTTCTAACATGGACAATTGAGGTTGTGTATAGGAGTGTGTCTGTGCATAAACAAAACTCCTTAACTGTAAATATTTAAATAAATGTGTCCAAGGTATACCATATTCATTACTAAGTTCCTCAAAAGAAGCTAGTTTACTTTCCTTATATAGATCCATAACTTTACAGATGCCCTTTGTTGCCCACATTTTAAAACCTTGGTCTTTTTTCCCAGGAGAGAACTTATCATTCCCCCATATTGGTGAAAAGCTCGAGAAAAAGGTAGATTCACCAAGAATTGACTGTACATTATGCCAGACATTAACTGTGTTTCTTACAAAGGGGTTATCAGTGAGCCGCCTCAATTTTTTGACAGATGCAGAGTATAAATAAGTGTCAAGTCGCATGCCTTTAGTGCAAATACTTTCAATTTGTACCCATGGTAAGTAAGGTTCAGGGGAAAACCAGTACATTGCAGCTCTAATTTGAGCAGCCCAAAAGTACCATTGTAAATTGGGCAGTTGTAACCCTCCTCTCTCATAAGGCAGGTAAAGAAGTGACAGCCTCAACCTTGGCCTCCTGTTATTCCAAATAAACTTGGTAAATAGTTGCTTCATTTTAGAGAAGAACTGTGGCGGCGGGGATAAAGGGATGGATTGAAATAGGTATAAGAACTTTGGTAGTATATTCATCTTGATTATATTTATACGTCCTAAAAGGGAGATTGGCATTGATGACCAGTTATTCATGGATTCAGTTACTGTAGACATCATAGGATCATAGTTACAGGGTACTAAGTCTTTAATGGTTGGGGTAATGGTGATGCCAAGATATTTAAATCCATTTATCGCATTATTGAAAGGATGGTTTATCACAGGATTTATTCGCTCCCGTTTATTCAAAAACATAATAGAGGATTTTGTTTCGTTTATTTTAAAACCTGAAAATTTTCCAAAAGTGTCAATTAAATTGGTCAGATTACAAATTGAGTTACTTAGGTTTGTTAGAAGTAAGAGGGTGTCGTCAGCGTACATTACAATGCGATGTTCAGTGTCGGATATTTTTATACCTGAAATTGAAGGATGTGATCTCACCGCCAATGCGAGCGGTTCCATTGCTAAAACAAAAAGCATTGGTGAGAGGGGGCACCCCTGACGAGTACCTCTTGTGAGTTTGAAAGGAGATGATATTATATAGTTGGTGGAGACCTCTGCCATTGGGTCAGTATAGAGTGTCTCAATCCATTTTCGAAAGTAGTTGCCAAAGCCAAGACGAGATAACACATCAAATAAATAACTCCACTCCACTCTGTCAAATGCTTTTTCAGCATCTAAGGACAGAATAGCGGCACAGAGGTCCCCTCCTTCGCATGTATCACATTCAACACCCTTCTTACATTATGAAAAGCTTGTCCGTTTTTCACAAAACCATTTTGATCTGGATTGATAACTGTCGGGAGCACCGGTTCCAGTCTTCTAGCCATTACTTTAGCGATAATCTTAGCATCTGTGTTGAGCAGTGAAATGGGTCTATATGACGTGCAGTTGGTAGGGGATTTATTGGGTTTCAAAATAAGTGTTATCAGCGCACTCCTCATGGAATCTGGAAGACAACCCTGTTGAAAGGCTTCGTCATACATATCTAAAAGTGGTGTAATTAATTTATCTTTAAATATCTTGTAGATATCAACCGGAAGACCGTCAGGGCCTGCGGCTTTACCTCCTTTCATATTAGTAATTGCGTCAGCGATTTCTGAAGCATTCAGTTCCTTATCCAATTGTTCTTTAAAATCAACTGATATGGAAGGGATATGAAGATCATCCAGAAACTCAGATTGTATTTCCAGACTCCCTGAGGATTCGGATGAATATAATATTTTATAATAGGTAGAAAAGGTATCATTAATTTCCTGTGGGTCTGTTGTTATTGCTCCATTCTGAGTTTGAATTGCAGTAATTGCCCTGTCCGCATCTAATTTTTTTATTCGCCAGGCTAGCAATCTCCCCGGTTTTTCACCTTGATCATAATAACTCTGTTTGAGCCGGATTAAACTATTTTCTGCTTTCGATGTGGAAATTTCCTCATATTGGGTTTTAAGTAACTTTAATTCTTGTTTTATTTTTGCAGAGCCGTCTAAAAAAGCCTCTCTTTCCAATTGTCTAATTCTATGATCGAGTTCATTCATTTTCAACTTGAGTTTGTTTGTTTTTGAACTGGTGTAAGATATAATCATGCCTCTGATGTACGCCTTAAAAGCCTCCCATCTGACAATAGCAGACGTCTCATCTGTATTTGTATTGAAGTACGATTCAATTTGAAAATCTAAAAATTGCAGGAAATTCGAATCAGTAAGCCATCTGGGATGAAATCTCCATCTAGGGCTCCCTTTAACTAACCCTTGAGCTCTAAACACCAGTGAAGTAGGGGAATGATCTGATAGAAGTATGCTGTTATAGTTACATTCTATCACAGAGGAGAGTATAGAGCTGGAAATCAGGAAAAAATCTATTCGTGAGTATGACTTAAATCGGGGAGAGTAACAGGAGAATTCTAATTTGTCTGGGTTCAGACTCCTCCAGGGGTCGCATAAATTCAGATCATTTATATACTGTAACAGTTTTTTCCTACTTTGCATATGAGAGGAATCCATCCCAGTTGACCGATCCAATTTAGGGTCTAAAGTACAGTTGAAATCACCTGCTATTAGAGCTTTCCCTGGGAGAGAAGCAATTAATAAAAATAAATGTTCAAAGAATTTGGGATCGTCTTCGTTTGGGGCATATAGATTAATCATGTTTATCTTCTCATTTATCAATGTGCCTTGGACAATCAGGTATCTACCCCCTATGTCACGAATGACGTTGTCCACTTTAAAGGGTATCGATTTATGAATCAGGATCATCACCCCTCGAGTGTGTGATAAGTAGGAGGCTGATATTACTTGCCCTGGCCATCTCCTTTTTATCCTTATCACTTCATCAGATAATAAGTGGGTTTCTTGGAAATATACAACTAGCGATTTGAGTTGTTTAACCCTACTGATGATTTGCTTCATTTTAGCCAACTTCACCATTCCTCTAACATTCCAGGATGTAAGCTTCAAATTTAGATTAGAAGACATAAGATAAAATCAAGCGTAAACATTTTCAATCAGGCCATATATGTAGTAGAAAAGAATGATATAAGCTGAAATCTCGTTCTTAAAACAATTGTAGTGTATGTCGTTATCCCGAATTACAAAATAAAATGTACATTTAAAACCCCTAAACTTAATCCCAGCACTGTCTCCCCAAACGAGACGGCTTACCTTCCCTGGTAACATTAGGAGCGAGCTAAACGCTCAACTGATCCACTAATAACGAGGAGCAGTTATAAACTGATAAATCACACACTTACCCCTCCCCCCACATTCACAATCGGCTTGCTATAATAAGCGAACAAAATATACATGTAAGTTATGTATCTGTCTTCGTGGGATTAAAACCACGTCAGCGTATAGTATCAATCAGGCGTTGCTTGGCAACGCAACGATACAGTACCTTTTTTCAGTAGGTGGAAAAAAGAAAAAAAAAAGAAAAAAAAAGAAAAGAAAAAAGTTCAGGTTATGATATCGTCTGCTGCCGTTGATAAGATCCGTCTCTGAAAAACGTCCTCACCATGTTAAGTTAACTTAATACCTTTAGTTAGCCGTGGCCAACGGTGTCCAGCTCTTTAATAAACAACTCCACATCTGCAGGATCAGCGAACACGCGAGGTTTCCCTCCGTGGAACAGCTTGAGTTTAGCAGGGTAAATGATACTGTAGTCTATCTTCAGGACACGTAGTCGTTGTTTCACATCATCGAATCGCTTTCTTTTCTTGTGTAGTTCAGTAGAGATGTCTTGGAAAAGCATGACATGGTGGTCTTCATACATGATCTTGCCCTTCTTTCTGGCTGCCTGCATGACTCGGATCTTGTCACGGAAGTTTAAAAACTTCAGTATCATGACTCGCGGAGCAGAGGATTGTGGCGCGCCTGGTAGTCTATGAGCTCTTTCGATAATCAGCGGGTCAGGAAAGGTCTCGGGTCCCAGGGCATCAGGTAGCCATTTTTCCAGAAAAGCAGCTGCATCGCCTTTTTCAACTTTCTCCGGGAGATTCACCAGTCTGAGATTTGAGCGACGGCTCCTGTTTTCCAAGTCATCTACCTTAGAGGTGAGCTCAGACACCTGTTTCTCCAGGACGGTGATTCTGGTTTTATCATTAGAAATATCATCCTCCATGTCACCAATACGATTTTCTGCTTGTTCTAGTCTCCCTGAAAAGTCTTTAAAGTCTGACTTAATCTCGTTGATTGCGGTCAAAACTCCGTCAAACTTGGAACTGAAGTCATTTTTCAGGGCTGTAATAGCCTCTAAAATCCCTGCTGTTCCGGGAGAGTGTGCATCAGTGGTTAGCATGCTAGCATCTTCCTCTGCTTCTTCGTGCCGGTCGGTCCTGTTCTGAGCTTTTTTGTGATGGCCCGAGTTGGTTTTAGATTGTTTGGTCGACATGTCTTAGATTACAGATGCACTAAACTTAAGTTTTGTGAAGGATTACGTTCGCTTTTAATTCAGGATGAGTAAATTTAGCCGATTCCTACGGAGGGATCGAAAATGCGACCTCTCAGCTCCATAGCCGCGTCATAGCCGCCCCCCCGAGAAATGGACTCTTGCTTTGTGACTTCACTTCCTGTCAAGGCTGGAGCGACAGGCTCATGGACAAGATGGAAGACAGAAAATATCTGAAGCAACTGGATGATGATAGTATAATAGTTTTAATAACATTTGGAAATATTCTACCTTGCACGTTTTCTGCCCACAGCGAGAACGCCATGGCAAGTCATATCCTCCATAATCATAGGTTATCTCTTCACCATTATTGATGTCTTTCAGAGCAAATAAACAAAGATGAGGCTTTCCTTCCAGTTCAATTTTACCTCATTTTGCTACTTGGCTTTTGACTGTCATTTACCCGAGTGAATCGTCATCAAAGGAGGCATCAATGCTATATAAGAAAAAAAAAAGTTAAGATACAAATGTTCACTAAAGTTATGCTCTAGAGAGGAATACATAATTAGTAATCACTTTAATCTTCCCCAAAACTGTGTGTGGTATTTGGTTTCAGTGTTGAGAAACACATTTCAAAAGATACACAGGGATTTACATACAGAAAAATACTACTTACCAGTAGTCCAGCCCTCTGTTGTTGTTTTTAACTTCCATTTGTCTAATAATGTTCCTTTACATTGAACAATAAAGGAACCTTTCAAGATAAGTGTTGTGGCAAACACACCCCGACCTAAATGAAATAATCAAGAAGAAACTGTTAAACAATTTAAACTATGTAAAGGTAGGGTAGCAATCCTAACCATAGCAAGGGTAATCCACCATCCCAGCATGATAAATCTGCAAAGTCATGCCCTCTCAAATACATGAACACGCACAGATAGAGCAGAGACTAACCAATGACATGATGAGAGAGAGACAGCGTTGGCGGAGGATTGAATGCAACGCTGTCAAGATTATCTCCCGTCTCATTCACCCACTGATGAGAAAATATTACACAAGACTCAAAATTGAGACCATTTTGTTTACATATGCTCCTAAAATTTAACTCCCTGGTGACCAAGGTGTATTTGGGCTCCTTGAGATGTTCTGACATGCCCTGACATCTGTGTTTTTTTCAGCTGCTTATAAACATATTAATGGCACAGGTGAAATTACACTATATTTAGCACAAACAGGACAACTATAATACAGGAGCAACATGTCTGTATATGTTTGTATTTTTGAGAAATTATTGTAAAAACTAAAAATGAAAGTTTCTGAAATAAGGCCACAAAACACGTACTAAATATGTGTCCACAAGACTTTTGACTAATTGATGTTGTTGCCCAGGGTTTTTTCTTCACAATGATCTGAAAATCATCCTCCTAATCGTTCACATAAAAATGGATTTGGTTATATTGTGAAAAACATTTTTTTGTTTGCCAAGGCAATATGTGAATGGGCGTGAACAGGCCATCCCCATCATGAATAATTAGGTGATTCTCATCTGAGAGACAAAGACACGCATAATAATGAGCCTTCATTCAGGTGAGTCAGGCCATGTCCACACGGACATGGGTATTTTTATAACCAGAGTTTTTCCCTCCTGCATTTAAAAAATACCTCCGTCCACATGAAAACGCAAAAACAAGACATCAAGCGCTGTCAAGAGCATGCGACACCAGCAGGTGGCGATATAAACCTAACCGTAAAGCCACGTTAGCCAATGAGAAGCCGTCAGCGGTGCAAAAACTCCGGTTTCACTGTCTACACAACAACACTGCAACCGGCATTTCAGAAAATAGTCACCCTGGCAGGGGTTTTCAAAAATGTTCGGTTTCAGTGTCCTGATACTGCGTTTCCTTGTGGACGAACGGCCGAACCGCGTAAAAAAAGTCACAGTTATAAAAATACCCGTGTCCGTGTGGACATGGCCTCAGACAAGAAAAAATTGAAAGGACAACATACATACATACATACTTATATATATTAGGGGTGGAACGGTACACAGAAGTCACGGTTCGGTTCATACCTCGGTTCAGAGTCGACATCACGGTTCGGTACGATTTCGGTACAATGGAGGGAAAAGCAAAACAAAAATACAGAAGGGATTGTTTTATTAATAAAGGCAGATAACCAGATTATTTGTAGTGCACTGACAATTTTATATAATTATATAGATTTATATAATTAGTTTATTTAATTAAATGAATAAAAAGACCTTGCGATATGTTTGTTAATTGTACCTGAAGTAAATTTAAAATTATTTTGCTATATTTTAGATCAATATATTTGTTTTCCTTAATTTTAATTAACATTATTAATTAATAATGTAACATTATTCTCATCTGAGTTACAAATAATTGATTTCTGTATAAAATAATACTACCATTAAAAACACATTAGATTTTCTTTTTTAATCAATGCAGAATGTGTAAGATTAGTGCTCAGAGGAGAAGAAATGAAAACCAATGCAATATGATGAATGTCCAAAAGATGGGACCCACAAACTGTTTTGAAATGAAGTTGAATAAATATGTTTTGCTTTTAAAACTGTGTGTGTGTGTGCGTGTGTGTGTGATTTGGGTTGGGTCGGGTCGGGTCGGGTGGGTCGGGTCACATTAGCATGTCATACGCTATTATTAGGTGAAAGGAAAAAGACTGACATCGCTCTCTTTTCATACAGATTACATCAACTGAGAATAGTTGCTTTTTATATAAATTTCAGCTTCATAAAGAGATCTTTCGTGTCTCTGTGACTAATCACTCTCTGTGATTAAGTATTTAATGAGTTACAGCTCATTTTTCGGACGTGTTTCAGAAAGATTTTTGCAGAGACAGAGTGAGCTGAAAGGGCACCCTGTTTATTTTATTTATTTTACAAAAACACAAGGTTTTGATATTAATAAGAGTGTACACAAAAAAAGAAGACCCTCTATAGTTTATAATCATGTATTGATTTTATTTATATGACCATTAATGACAGAGTATTTGAAGAGTTCAGATGCAAAAGCCTCTAAATGCCATTTGAAATTTTCTTCTTTAATGATGATTTTTATCAAGCTTGTATATTTAAGTTCAGTGATTTTACTTAAATGGCAATGATAATTACCTATTAATTGTTATTTAAGTGAAATTACTGAACTTAAATGTACAAGTTTGATAAAAATCATCATTAAAGAAGAAAATTTCAAATGGCATTTAGAGGCTTTTGCATCTGAACTCTTCATTTTAAGTCTATGCTGTAGCATTTTATGTAAGAAAAACAATCAAAATGCGGGGACGTGTTTTTGGTCCTCAGAGGGTTAATCTGTGCGTCCTAAAAATATATTTGGGAGTATTTGTGCTAGGGATGCACCGATACCATCTTTTTCAGAATCGATCCGATCTGATACCAAAAATTCTGAGAACCGAGCGATACCGATCCCATACCAGCACAGTTCTTTTAAAGGGGGGGTTGACTGCGATTTCACTTTTTACATTTTAAATAGTGTGTATTGTTGCTGTTGGTGCATGAACAGTATCTGCAAAGTTGCAGCGCTGAAAGTTCAGTGTAAGCAGAGATATCGTCTTTTAAAAATCAGGAAGTATATTGTCTACAAAAAGACTACAGCTACATAATTACAGACTACATAATTGACTACAGCTGGGTTATGGTACGTCACTAATCCACACATTTGCATCAACCCCTCCCTCCGGAATAAGCAGAAAAGGGCATGTGCATATTTCAGCAGCTCGTCGAGTGAGTTGTTCATCCAGCTGTCAGGTCTTCTGACTTCGAGCTTCCCACGGACGCTGTACTTCGTCAACAATGGATACAATTTATGTTTGATTATGTTCCTGAAAATGACGATGGTAATCTAGCTCTCTGTGCTGCGTGTTTTACGGAAGACAGCTTCCAGAATCTCCACGAGTTCAACACCGGATTTAACAAGAAACTGTTACTAAACCATGAAGCAGATCCAACTTTAAAACCAGAGGCAGCAGTTGTTGGGCCACAACCTGTAAGTAGGCTAAGACTTCATCATTTTAAATGTATGTATAATTCCAGACGTAGCCTTGTGTTTTATTTTTTTCAAATGCCAGCGCTGGCTTTAGAGCCACTACTAGTTAGCCTATGCTATTTTGTGTCTACGACAAACGCGTACAAACATTATGGACCTGAATTTTCTATAAGTACTAATGTTGTAAATGTATTTTCATGTATATATGCTTTATGACGTTATTTTCGATTTGATCAAGAACGTAAACTTGTTTGAGAATGACATTAGTAGCCAGTCAGTTGCTATTGTTGCCAGTCAGATGCTATTGTGTAAAATAAACGTGTATAAAGTTAAACAAAATGTAGCAAATTATCATTCAGAAACATTTATTAAGAGCTGTGTGTGGTGAGGTTCTGCTTGACTCTCTTCATCGCCGCTTTCTCGGTCTGAGTCTGCCTCATACTGATACTGCAGTTCGACACATATTTACATCTGGACCGGAACTCATGACGTGCACGTTTAGCCCGTAAAGGTAAAACCTAGGGGCGTTAACTTTCCGGACAACGTAAGTGACAGTTTAGCTAATCACAACACACCGGGCCAAACTAACCAATCTGAGCCCACTACGTGTTTCTGAGGGAGTGGTTTCATAGACTCAGGAAGTGAACCGCTCGTTCGAGGACAGAGGAGAGCGCGGCTGACAATAAAGGTGAAGTTTATGAAAAATAAGACTTTTTAAAAACGAAAAACCACGAATACATGTTATATTGCACCCCATAAATACAATCATGCAAAGAAAAAAAGCAGCCACCCCCCCCCTTTAATAAATCCAGTAGAATTTCTATAACTCTGTGATTTGAACTAATAAATCAATCTACTTAATACAGACAACTTCATTAAAAAGATAAACCACAAATTCAAAAAATATATGATCATAAACTATGACAAAATTGCCATTATAAACTAGATTAGAGGATGATACACATTGCTCTTTGTATTGTTGTAAAATACATTCATGAAAAACAAAGATAACAAAAATAAAAAAGATAAATGATTTTAGATAAAGCCAAGATGTAAGGATCCTTTAACTGGACCGCTGTTTTCCTCCTGGTCGGCAGGTGGCGCTTCTCGCCTGACTCCTGCTGAACACTACTTCTCATTATGCCTGATGTATCACACCTGTGTCTTGCCCTATTTATGTGTGTTTTTGCCCTGCCTTTTTGTTCATTCTTGAGCCTATCCCATAGGAAAAATGTGTTGCTCATCTGTTGTTCAATCTCATCTCTTGAGATCAATTTGAGCTTCTCATATTTATATCATTCTGTCATCATTTGTTTCTGAGTTACTTCTCCTAAAGGTCCCTTAGGAGCAAGACATAAGCTAGAAAGAGACAAGACACCAGTAAGACAAAGGAGGTTAAATTGAGAAAACCAATTGAGCAATAATTGAGAAGTGGGATAAACAGCGGAGATCTCATAATTGCATATCCCTGATCTCAATTATGTCTTGGTTATTTGAAGGAGAATAAAGGCGGGCATACACTGTGCGATTTTCGTCCGATTTTGAGCCGAATTCTGACTCGTGCGACTCTTTTTCGTGTCGGACCGATTTTCAGCTTTGTCGTGCGTCGTTTGTCGTGCAATGTTCGTGCAGTGTACAGGGAGAAACAAGAGGCGATTAGCCTCTCACGATCGACAATCGGATGAATTTCTGGCATGTCAGAAATTTTGGTCGCTCCTCGTGACTATATCGCACAGTTGAAGCAAAGCTACGAACCGATTGCCCTAAACTCAATGTTTTTCCCTCACTGCACCTGCGCGAAAACAGAAGTTTAACCATTTCATCTGCAGGAAAACTAAAATTAAAATAAAAACGAAAAGAGGGAGAGCTTTAAGTTCTGTAGTTCAAACTAGCTACAAATTACTGTTGCTTACCTCCAGCTCGTGTTGCAAAATGGACCTAAATGTTTTAGCCAATTTTTAATGAGGAGTAAGATTATGTAATGTTTTATTATCCTCACAGCACGTTGGTTATGTGCTGTGAAAATATTGCGCGGCAAATTAATTACAATAGCGGATCAATTTAATAATAAAATTAGCCTATATGTCTCCCCTAATAATTATAATACAATAATACTAATAATAATTAAATGTATAAATTGAAAATGCTAAATCATCTTGATATTGATAGCAGATGCTTGTTTTGACAATATCTCTGGATACATACACGTAAATAGGCGCAATCCAGGGGGTTATCGCAGATATTACACGTATAGTGTGAGCAGTGAAGTCGCAGCTCGACGATCGGACCGTACAGTGTGAGCTCAAAAATCCTGAACTTTGGCTTTGCATCGCATGCGATTTACTCGTTCAGTGTGAGTAGGTACCTTGCTGAAATCGCACCGACATCGCACAGTGTATGCCCGCCTTAACATGAGATGAATCTGAGACTTTTATGAGACAAATCTGAGAATTATGAGCCTTAAAAGAGATCTTATTATTGTGTTCAACATCTCTTAAATAATTCTCTTTAATGTCTTACTGAAGCTATGTATGAGAATGATATCTGAGGTATATTTGAGAAATACAAGAACAAATTGAGAATGCAATTTAAAGATGAATTATCTTTATTAATTAAAAATAATTGTAAAAACAATACTCAATATTGAAGAGTTGAAAACTGTATTTGTGTAACACCAGTACAACACTACAAGACAAAAAACACTGACCAGCAAGTGGAACAACAATGTTAGGCTCACACAAGAAAAGTATGGTGGCCTGGAGGTGCAAACCAACATGAAAAGATAACAGGGTTTGTTTAGAATGTTTACTATAGTAAGGCACATTTGTACCAACTCAGCTCACTCCTCAGATGTAGGTGCTAGAGTGTGGGGAAATCACTATAGTACAACATTGTAAAAATAAAGCACTAACTAGCACATGGAACAATAATGTTTGGCTCACACACATGAAAAGTACGGTAGCCTGGTGGTGCAAACTAACATTACAAAATCTGAAACACTTTAACAGAGCTTGAGACCAATTTAATTTTTAGAAAACATTTTTACATATCTTAAAACAAATGACATTTACAAGTTATGAAACAGATTTAAATTTCAGAAAACAAATTACCAAGAACACACTTTTACAAACACCAAGACAAATTTACAAATATCAACAACCAGAAAGGGAATGTACCAACTCCGAGGTTGAACCAGAGGTCAATGGGAGCAGCCAATAGGAGTTGTTGTCGTTCTGACCCGATCGTTGCCGGCAGCAACTACCGTATGTGAATTTGCCATGGTCATTACTACTACTAACTATATTAACATATTACCATGAAAATGAATAAGAAAAATAAAAGAAGGGGTAGAGAGAGAGATAGCGGTCCACATAGGACAGGCTATATCAGTGGCCTACTCCTTGGAGCCTGCTCTGGCCATACATTTGTTCACAAAGGCTTTCTTGAAATGACTGCAGCTACCTCATGGAACTGCTGGCTACCCAAATAAAACATAACTACCGGCCAGCAGCCCCTCGTGGACGACTGCTGGCTTACCACAAGAAAATATAAAATACAAACAAAAGCAGGCCTGTTCCTCTCTTGATCATCCACTCCGTCGCTTCCCTTTTACGCTTCCGCTCCTCCGTGACAAATGCGAGACCGGTGTGCTTCACAGGTGCTGCTCATTAGCAATCGCACCACCGGCCTCGCGACTTCCTCTCACGTCCCTCGGCCGTCCACATTAATCATGTACATTTTATCTTTAAACAAAAGGATAAATCTGCTCTTTGCTTACATGTGTCTTTATTTATTGAACATACATCTGAACATTGATGAATTTATTAAACAAATATGTAAAAAACATCTTTATAAACATTTCTGTTGTCTGTAATGTGTAGTGCTGTAACATTGTTTTTACAAATGAAAACAAATTAGATAAAAATAGTTTGAGGTTTTTTTGTACAAGTTTTGTTTGTTGAAATGTAAATGTAATGTTATAGTGTAAATCAAAATTGTTTATAAGTATGTGTGGAAGCTGTTAGACTGCTTTGTGTTTTTTTTCTTTTCGATGTTCTCGTGTGTAGACTTTAGTGTTGACCGGGTAATTGTCTGTTCAGTGGCTGGAATGTGTGACTGATTGTCAGATGTTTGTGGGTGATCTTCAGGGACATCTATCATTATAGTTCCTCATCACTGTAATTGAATTCTTCTGTGTTTTGCTTTTGTGTTTTAATATCTACTATTTGATTATTGTCAGTGAGTGTGAGTGGACCGGATGTCATTCCTCAATATTCCTCAATATCTGTCCAGTTCGGGTTATCCGTGGTGCTTACATATTTTTCTTTGTTCACAAAGTGTGTAAGAAGGGAATTTGTGATGGAGAGATGTTTATTGTCGTTTCTTTTCAATGGTTACAAATCCACTACTTATTATGTAACTGGTACCTTTACGTAGTATTTTACAGGTACTGCATCTATGGAAGTTGTTTTTAATTGTGATCTGTGTGAAAACTGTGTGTAGTGTGGGTGTTTGTATGTCATGAGTAGTAGGTCCTGATATTTTTTGTGTATTGGTGTGAAAGTAGATGTGCGTGTAGTGGTGAGTGTGGTGTTTTCACATCGAATTTTCTGGTCATCAAATTTGTGAAGCAGTATGACTTGCCTGCTTCCACAAGGTCGATTTGTGAGTCCCTTAAGGACAGTGCAATTGTTCCGGTTGGGTCTGCCAGCCAGCAGGTCTTCAATTCACAATCATTGTCATTGATTGTGACTGTTGTTTGAAATGTTCATTTTCTGGACAGTTGCTTCCAGTTTGGTGATCTGTAATGAAGAAAATTATGTCATAATTGAAGTACATAATTAATTAATAAAGGACAAAAAAAATTGGACAAGCAAATGATTTGGGAGATTTATATTATTTTAAAATTTATTTTAAGATTCATATAGTTTATAGAAATCAATCTAGATTGCGATTGATTGTTGATTGATGTAACCAACAGTCAGTGGTGTGCATGTATGGTGCAGAAGTTGTTTTTGTTTTGTTGCAGATATTTGAAAAATATAAAAGAAAGTGAGATTTAACATAATAAAATAATTATATTAACAGAATGATAAGTGGTGGTAAGTGCAGTTTCAGAGTCATCTTCCATTCCCTTTAAATGTAAGTTTCAAGTTGTGTAAGTTTGACAGAATTTGATAGTGGAAAGATTGAATACGTCTCCGGAGCGCAAACAGATTTACTCATGTGTGAGGATAAAGTGTGCAAGTAGACCATCTACTGTTTGAAACAAGCAGGATTCCACTTTCTTTTTATGTACCTAATAAAAAATAATAATAATTCATTACATTTATTTAGCGCTTTTGTCGGCACTCAAAGCGCTTTACATAGGGGGGAATCTCCTCAACCACCACCAGTGTGCAGCATCCACCTGGATGATGCGACGGCAGCCATAGTGCGCCAGAACGCTCACCACACATCAGCTTACTGGTGGAGAGGAGACAGTGATGAAGCCAATTGGTGTATATGGGGATGATTAGGAGGCCATGATGGACAGAGGCCACTAGGGCAAATTTGGCCAGGATGCCGGGGTTACACCCCTACTCTTTCGAAAGACATCCTGGAATATTTAATGACCACAGAGAGTCAGGACCTCGGTTTAACGTCTCATCCGAAGGACGGTGCTCTTTGACAGTATAGTATCCCCATTACTAAACTGGGCATTAGGACCCACACAGACCACAGGGTGAGCGCCCCCTGCTGGCCTCACTAACACCTCTTCCAGCAGCAACCTGGTTTTCTCAGAAGGTCTCCCATCCAGGTACTAACCAGGCTCAGCCCTGCTTAGCTTCAGTGGGCAACCAGTCTTGGGCTACAGGATGATATGGCTGCTGGCCAAATGTAAAATATTATTATTGTAATCTTTTTATTTTTAATATTTGATTGATTTGTATGCTGCTGTGCATCCTTGTGTGTGTAATTTGTAGGTTTGGGCATTCTTTTTCTTTTTTTTATTCAATACTGTTTAGAGCCTTAAAACAATGGTGAATGACATTTAAAGAACTGTTTTATATATATATATATATATATATATATATATATATATATATATTAAACTTCTAAAGTATTCTGAAATATATAAATAGAAGTAGCCTAAATAAAAAAACAGAACAAATTAACCCTTTAGAGGTTTTTTCCTAAAACGTTCGATTTTGACATCTTGATTTTAAAGACTATATCTTAAAAGTGAAACAAGATAGATACTTTCTGTAAATTAGAGAAATATTAAGGATGACCCACAGTTTATGAAGGATGACCCACAGTTTATGTAGAGATTAAATTTCCCCATCTAATTTGCATATTATGATTTAATATGGTGGCAGCAATCTTGGATTATATAATTTTCATGAAAAGTCACATGTTTAAATGATAAAATGCAGCACTTCTTTCCCCCAAAATGTCCATCACCTTCTGTATGCTATATTGCACAATACTGAATGCTCAGGTATATAGTAAGTAGTAAACAAACTGTGTAAATCATTGCTAATAAATGGTAGAACAAACCGTATGCATGTAGCGGTTGGCCTTTTGCTGTAGAGATTTTCCATTTACTACATACAGTAGGCACTCTGATTCCATGTATGGGGCACATATATATTATTCATATGACACGCAAACACAAGTAGACAAGACCTGTTTAGTCCAAAAGATCACTCTTAGGGCAAAGTAGATCATGAGTGATGATACGAGCAGCGCGACTGCGGCCAGATCTGCCTTGTGCGTGCCGACTATGCACACTATTGCGAATCCCCACCCTGCCTTCACGTTACTCCCTATCTGTACAATGAATACTTCATCCAGTGGAGGGGATGTCGATCGAAATTTGACATCCAATTTGATAAAATCGGCCGTTTTATTCAGTGACGCATCTTGTCGAGAAAACTCAACGGTGGCGCCGAGAGGGTTAATAAAACCTAAGCCACCTAACTCAACTACAATAATTAAACACTAAATAGCAATACATTTTTCTGACATGTCAGTCAGTGTTTGGCTGATATTTCTATTCTTAAACATATGTAAGTGAATGTGTTTTTTCTTTTAAAGCTGCAGTAGGTAACTTTTGTAAACAAATATTTTTTACATATTTGTAAAAACTGTCATTATGAGACAGATAATCCGTGAAGAAAAAAAAAAAAAAAAAAATCAAGCTCTTCTGGCTCTTCCCAGTGGTCCTATTGCCATTTGCAGAAATACACTGCTCCCGGTCCGAAACAACAAATCAGAGCCAGGAGGAGTGTCTTAGCAGTGTCAATCACGCTTGTGTACTCCCCTCTCTTGCACAGCGTGCCGTCATTCAAACCAAACTCAAGATTCCCGGTTTGCTGCAGCTAATGGCGGAGAAACAACCTAACCTGACAATTTCTCGAGTGGCACCTGCTCATAAAACAAAGATGGGTAAAATGAAAAAAATGATGGCGATAAACAAGCGAAAAAGAAAGAATTAGACTGAGCCCATTGACTCTGTGATAGGCAAGTGATAATGAACGACACCTGTGAGACGCATTGGTCTCGCATCTCTCACGGAGGAGCGGAGGCATAAAGGAGGAACGGCGACAGTGGAGAGAGGAACAGGCCTGGTTTTATGTTGTGATTTTACGTTCTGTTTTATGTGTTGTCCATGAGGGGCTGCTGGCTTATACTTTCATTTTGTATTTGTTTATTTATTATTAAACTTGTTGAATGTTTGCCTGTTCCTGCCTCCTTTTTCACATACAAATGTACTAGCAAACCGGATCTAGCATTAGGCCAACATGTCATATATCACTAGAATAACTACTTGAATCATATTATATATGGGTGATTCTCCGACTATGGTACTTTTTAGACTTGGACATATATTCTATAGATCTATATTGAATGGCGGCTTTTTTTAAAGGATTTAAATGCTTTTTTGTTCTAATCGCGATTTAGAATTGTCATGACACACACGGGACGGGACAGAAGATCCAATTGCAGCAGTTTATTAATATAATGTCATGGATGAATATACTCATTCTCTGGCTCCTTCTTATCTTGTTTTTATGTTGTGGTGTGAATGCACATGTTTAGTGGGGGTGAGAGTGTTGTGTCATTACCTGATCCACTCCAGCTGATCATTATCATCACCAGTTGCAGCCCATTTCCTCACCTTATAAATACCCAAAGGGTTTTTGTCCTCTTTGTCAGATCGTTGTTTGATGCCTCCTGTGTCGGTCTTCCAGTCCTATCTTCCCGCTCGTCTGGTGTTCGTGTTTCCGTGGATTATCGTTGGTGTTGTATTATTGTTGTCGTATTATTGTTGTCTTTGTGTGGATTCTGTCGTCATCATCTCATCTCTTCTGTTCCTGTCGTCACCATCGAAGTCCCTGCACCATCCTCCACGCCCGTCATTGTTCATTTCAATAAACTGGTTAACTCGCGCTTGCTTTCTGATCCGTTATTCACTGGTATGACATATAAGGGTAATCCAAATCGTAGTCTTCCAGTCAGGGGTCAAAATCCATGAACTCAAAACTCAAAATAACTAGAAAACTGACCAAGGAATGGTGATCTCTAACAACGATTCCGTATACATACTAACACAGACAGGGAATATATACACAGATCTAACAAGACTAACAAAGAACAGCTGGGAACAATGATTACGGGGAACAGCTGAGTGCAATGAACTGATGAGTGACAGTGACAGACAGAATGCTGGGAAATGAAGTCAATAGTGAAGGACACCGTGATAACGAGGACCTCTAGTGACATACAAGGGAACACAACCAGACACTATGACAAGAATAGTATCTGTAAAACCAAAAAGACTGAATCGGTTGTCTGGGTGTGTGAAATAATGAACGAACGCAAAGATGCATAGCCTACTGTTACAGACGAAATAGATTATAATGTTTTTACTATAAACTAGATGTCAAATAAGCTTTAGTTAGACAGTTTCTGCTAATATGTTAAATATATAGTTTGTTTTGTCAATTGTTATAGAGTCAATTGTTAATATGTATAGTATTTTTATCTGCCGGGATGATAGAATTGATGTCATTATGTGATGACATAAAAGAACTGGTGAATCGTTTTTTTGAACCGGTTCATTAAAACGAACTGTCCGAAAGAACTGGTTCGCAGAAAAGAACCGGAGAGAGGGGGTAAAATCTTTGCGTGGCAGGGGGAGCTGCCACTCGACCGGCCACGGATATGTGCGCCTGCCACTGCGTTATATGCGCCTGCCACTCGACCGGCCACAGATGTGTGCGCCTGCCACTGTATTATATAGCGCCTGCCACTCGACCAGTCACAGATATATGCAACTGCCACTCGAACTTACAAAATATGTAAGAAAGGAAGCCAGCGAGAGCCAGCACAATAGGTCAATATTCACCATTAACCAAACGCTTTTCGTCTTCCTAGCCACAAGATCTCTCACTGTTTACACTTATCAGACACTCCTAATGGTACACGAGAGCACACATACAGTGCAATACAGATGTTATCTACCCATTTATCACCTGATCTTATTTTTTATTCGCTCTTTTTATGGCTATGGGAGCGCGCTCGTATGGGTTTATTAAGCGTCGCTCCAGCTTTTCCTGCCACACGATCTCTCACTGTGTTTACACCTATCACACACTCCTAATGGTACATGAGTGCACACATTCAGTGCAATACAGATCTTTTTTACACATTTATCATCTGATCTTATTTTTTATTTGCTAAACCCGTATTGGAGGGCACTCGTGCTAGTTATATATTATACAAACTGCTTGTTACAGAACATGCCACAAATTCAATATTTAAAAATCACATCGTTTCATGAAATTTTGTTTAAATACATTAAGTACTCATTTGGTGAAACATTTATAAAGCTTTATAAACGATTTCTTTAAATATTTGTGTCACTCAGAAGAATTGAAAAAGCATTTGTGATTATTATTTGTTTTCATTTATTGCTTACAGGGCTCAAGTGCATTTGGCAAAGAAAAAAACTCTAGCAAAAATATGATTGAAAGGTACATATATAAAAAATACACTGCTTTACCATTAATGGGAGGCTACTAAAATTTTCTGTGACATGTATTTTATTCGATAATTTTAAAGTTATAAAATAGTTAAGTTATAAAATTAACCTCACATTTTGACACTGAAGCAAACTCAAACGGCTTACTGTATTAAATAAGTAACTAATAATTAACAAACATGACAAAGGTAACAAGGAAGGGGGACAGAGAAAAAGTCCTAGTACAATGTGTGTGGCACAGCAACATGAGGCATTCCTTTGTCCTCAAAACCAGTCTGGATCAAAATCTTTGGATATTCTGTAAAAATGATAAGAGTTTAATAATGTAAGGGTTTATAAAACACATATAATTGACAATGCAATAAAGCAAATACTAAAATCAGGAAAAAGGGTACAAAAAATGCCTTTATGCTACACTTACGCCAAATGTCCCTTTGTTTGCAGAACCTTTTCTGCCTGGAACCTGTGAAACCCCTCTGTCTTTTTTAGGATTAATACCTTTGAAAGACCAAGAAAGGAAAGAGAGGATGTCCATTTAAAATGCATTTAATTTGATTTACGAATGACCCATGAAGTGAGTCATAGGAGAAAAAAATTATTAAATTTACCTCAGGAGTTAATACTTCCAAAATGTAGGATGTGTTGATTAACTCTTTCATGTCTATCTTTGTGACTTGTTGAGTTCTATCAATGATCCCCTCTGTCTGTTGGCAAAAGGCATTGCATTCAACATTGTTACAGTATATTTGTTATTTCTGAAGTGTACATTATTTCCAAATGTTAGTAAATAATTGTTTATATTTGTTGTTTTTCCTCCAAAGGTTACTTGATTGGTTGTTTATTATACAATTGTTTTACCTGTTGTTCATCAAAAAAAGAAATCCGTTCATTAAGTTTTGTCTTCAGCTTAGGGGCAAATGTTGGATGTTTATGCAAAAACATCCTGTTTGATCCTATTGTGCCACTTGTCAAGCCACTGTGTAGTTCCTACAATGTGAAGAAATGGTTAATTCATTTCAAACAGTAAGGGAATAACTGTATAGGGGTTCATATAGTATCTCTTTGAAACAAGTGAAACAACCATACATTATTTTTTAATTGTCACAAAGCTTCACCTTACAAAAAGGCAAGTCACATTTATTCAGTTATTGGTGTGAAGAAGTATTTATGTTGTTTACCATTATGTCCTGTTCTGTCACTACGTTTACCACCAATCCCTGCTTCAACATGGATAGAGTTCTGTAAAAAGAAATGGGATGGTTAGAAAAATAATACATAAATTGATTTTAATGTAAAGCGCTTTGTATAATGTAGTGAACTAGTAAACACATTTTGATTGAAGACTCTTTGTATTTATTATATAAGCGTTAATTCATGTACACATTTGTGGAAATAAATCTCTGTCTACTCACTGTGCAAACAAAAACACCACAGTTGCTTCCATCATTTCTCTGCCATTGCTGCGGATTGCACACAGTCCACCCTTCCAGGGACTCTAGATTTCTAAACGCATCTCTAGGAAATTGAATTAAAGTAAAGTAAAGTACCAAGTCTTTAAATATTTTTAAATGTACACAATTATTAAATAGATTATGGATCGTACTTCAGAATGTCCATGTTTGGTGCTGAAATGTTAATGCGGCGCTTGTGTGTTGTCATAAATTCAAATTTTTTTGGCTGTCTTGTCAAAGACCTGTAGAAGTTAATAAAAAAATAATAAAAGGGTCAAATTTACAATGCTTACGGATGATAAATTTACTTATTTACAAAATCTAACTCATCTAAAATGACAGAGTGTCTCAAAGATATAAAATGCTGGATGACGCGTAATTTCCTGCTATTAAATTCAGATAAAACGGAGGTATTACTTATTGGTCCAAAAAACTACTCACAAAACCTCTCACAATACAACTTTAATATAGACGGATGTCCTGTTACTTTATCCACAACAGTAAAAGACCTGGGTGTTATACTGGACCGCAACTTGTCGTTCGAAAATCATATTTCATATGTTACAAGAACAGCCTTTTTCCACCTTAGAAACATTGCTAAGCTACGTAACATGCTATCTATTTCTGATGCAGAAAAATTAGTTCACGCAGACTAGATTACTGTAATGCTTTATTAGCTGGTTGTCCTGCATCCTCAATAAACAAGCTACAGTTAGTACAAAATGCAGCTGCTAGAGTTCTTACTAGGTCAAGAAAATATGATCATATAACACCGATTTTATCATCTCTACACTGGTTACCTATTAAGTTCCGCATCAACTACAAAATACTACTACTGACCTATAAAGCCCTAAATGGTTTAGCACCTATGTACTTAACGGACCTTCTTTCGCCCTACAATCCACCGCGTTCCTTAAGATCACTAAATTCAAGGCTTCTGGTCATTCCTAGGATATCGAAGTCCAGTAAAGGAGGGAGGGCGTTCTCGCATTTAGCTCCAAAACTCTGGAATGGCCTTCCCGATACGGTCCGAGCCTCTGACTCGCTGACACAGTTCAAAACTAGATTAAAGACGCATCTCTTTAGTCAAGCATTCACATAATGCTTACCTTTAGTCCTCTGTTATGCCATACGGAACCGTTTGCCACTGAAACTGCTTAACGCACCAGTGGGGCTCGACAGCCTTTTAGACAAACGGATCGGCGCGTATGGTTGGGTTGCGGAGAGTTCGGGTTACGGAGAGTTTGTGAGTTATAACGGAAATTATTATGAACATCAGCTATGCTAATTATTTCCCATCTGCCTTTCTGCTGTTATCTCGGGACGCTTGTCCCGAGAAAAATGGCGTTCGTCAGGTCCAGTTTTGTGTCCAGCCTCTCACGGGGATTTCGGATGCCCCAACGCCTGTGATGAGACGACTCAACGCCTGTGATGAGACGACTCAACGCCTGCGATATGTTATGGCGCCGTTTGATTCATAAACAATATTTATATTTAATATTTATATTTAAACAATATGAATGTAAGCCAGAGGAGAACTGGCCCCCGACTGAGCCTGGGTTCTCCCAAGGTTTTTTCTCCATCCAATCTGATGGAGTTTGGTTCCTTGCCACTGTCGCCTTGCTTTTGGCTTGCTTTGAGCTTGCTCAGTTGGGGTTATTTATTTAGTGTTTAGCAATGTTGTTGATCTGTGTTGTGCTACTTACATGTTATCACTGTGAAGCTGCTTTGATACAATCTGTATTGTGAAAAGCGCTATATAAATAAATGTGACTTGACTTGACTTGACAAAATTTTAACTTCACTACATTGACCAGTCGTACATACGTACAGTCTCTTTATTATCAAATTTCTACATCATGTGATTAACACTCCTCGATTTGAACTAACCCAAAGAATGAAGTGGCATCCTCTCTCTGGTGTCTGGCCACCAACAATTCTTGGAAACAGAATTTTCTGTGCATCATACTGTAATGAAAGAAATAGGAAACACATACTGTGCCATTACATGTATAAACATGCAGGAGAGCTTAATATATATTTATTTTGCAAATTGTACAGTACCTCAAGAATTTTCAAATGAGAATCTGAAACTGTTTTTGAAGCAAGCCAGTCTCTATGCCACAAAATGAATGTGTCAGTCGTCAAGGCTATACACTAAAAAGAGAACAAAATTACATTTATATTGTATAAAGGAAGTGCGCTACATCTGTCACATAACCTGTATGTTGAATAAATCGCACAATAGGAATACTTAATTACGTTTCTGAATAGTAGTGTGAAAAAAAGTTTATGTTCTGAAGTGATTACTTACATCCTGGGTCTCTGCTGCAATTTGTGCAACCCGACAATTTACTGCCTTTAAAGCGCAATACGAAAATAAATTTGAGGAAAATTATGATGTGAGTTTCAATATCTACTGTACATGTCTTAAAAGTTAAACATTACATTTTAGATAAGCAGTTCACTAAAAATATTATCAAGAATATTAAATTAAACAAATATTTGTCAAAATAATTGGTACTCACATTATCAGTTAGCCATGGCATCAAAATACCGGTGTCTTTCAAGAGATCAGGTGGGCAAACGCTTTTCAGGTCACGTAGTTCCAATGAGGTGTAGTGAGAGATTTTTGCGATGACAGTGGAGTCTCTCTTCTTGACAGAATAGAGATGTGAGATTTTGTCCTAATGTTGAAAAGTTGTGTTAATATTTTTATTTCCCTGTTATGGTATACAACACCATGGGTGCAGCCCATATGCAACACTCCACCTGTGTAACAATAACAGAAAGGTTATTGAGCAAATGTTTTCTGCAAAATTATGGGTATTAAAACAAGAAAATACGACATGGAATGACAATATCATACCTCCAGCTTTCTTCAGCTTCACGAACATTTTGGGGTAAATCTCAACAGGGTCTTCTTTCCCCGCTGATTCTGCCAAGCCCGTTCCCTTGGCTGTGGTTTCGCTAGATAGCAGGTAGGGACAGTGGGAATCTCGTTCATCCATTCATGCGCGTTACTAATTATATGACGAGGCATTTGGCTAGCGACACGACGAGATGCCATTGAGCAAGTATCGTCGCCTGGTACGATACAGGGGGTCTCGCAACCCCATGATTTGGTGGAGAAGCATGCTTGCTTCTAGACAGATTGCCCATCTTTCGGGTTTTGCACCAAGAGAGGGCATTAGCACTTCAGATTGACTCACCAAACTTGCAGGGAACACTGGGGGAAACATCCTACAAATCCTGGTAAGTTCTGAACTCGGGTTCTGCCCTTCCAGTGCGTCCGGTTCCTTCACCCTTTCCCCTGACCCTACAGGTAGTCCTTTATCATATGTGAGCTGATACAGTCATCCCATTCGTTGGTGCTGGGTCCTGCGTATTTGCCCTCAGGCTGGGTCTTTCAGAGACACATGCGCTTGTTACTACTGTGGCACCCTTCTGGCAACCGGGCTTGTCCGCTCAGGTCAGTGTCGAGGCCATCATCATTCGAAACGCCCTTGAGTACTCGAGGTCGGAGCCGCGCCTCCCTTCAACGCAATGAGCTCTTCACACCCATCACCTTCACAGGAGCCGCGACCCCGACAACCCGGATAACCGGACCCCCCATCTCTATACCTCACCATGCGGTCAGACCCTCCCAGCTGTGCAGCCACAGGTACTCCTTCACGGAGCCTGAGACACGCTTTACCAAGCGGGCCGATACACATCAAGGTGGGCCCAATGAGGGGGAGTAACCCACCTTCTGTTGGTCTATGAGGAGCCAAAACAGACCCCCGCAGAGCCGACGGTCAAAGCTGCAACCTTCTCCCGCCGACCCTACCGAGGCCCACATCAGCTCCCCATTTAATCCACCCCGACATTCTTTGCCCCGCCGTGTGACAAAACCTGTTCAGGCATGCTAGCACTGTTGACCCTTCACGGGTTCAGGCTTACACATTACCCAACTCAGGCCCATACTAACGGCAGGCATGCACAACGGGGATCACGCCCTCGATACCTACGTCCTTCGGGTGGAGGTGAATCTCCGCAGAATGTCCAACGAGTAGCGGAGGCACCTCCGGCTCATCAGCTTCGCGAAGGATATCATCCTCCGCTTTCCCATACCCATGGTTTCAAGCAACTAATTTCCGTCATGTCATAGGCCCCTAGCGCCCATGGGGAACCCGAAGACCTGAACATGCTTGACTCCCAATTTCGATGCGATCAGACTCTTGTAGGGCCCGTAATAGTCCTCTTTTTGACGCCCTGCCACCGAAAGGGTGTCAGGAGCCATCTCAAATCGGACTGTTACGTCAATGACCAAGGCGAGATCCCCTCGGATGAGTACCAGGAGCTCCCATTGAACTCCCATTCCCAGCGCGCCTCCCACCCGAGGGACTCTGCCTCAGTCCCGAGGAGACGGCACAACTTGTGGTGCCGGGCAATCCTGGCCGCGCTCATGGCCGGGCATTGCCCCAGTATGTGTGAGCATGACTCCAACCTTTGTGGACACCTCCTGCAAGTTGCCCCGGACTTGCTTCTACCCCGACACCAGAACTCATGGGTGGGATACACTCCGGCCCGGAGCTGAAGAGCCGCTATGTACTGCTTCTCAGTATTACACTCTGGCTTTCTCAGCCACGAATTGCTTGCTACCGATCCCCTAAAGCCGAGTATACCCACACCTTGGGTAGGGAGGCCTGCCCACTTAAGGAATTCATCACGTCTACAGTCAAACGGAGAAACACACGTGTGGGTCAGCAGACCGGCGGCGTCTCCTCTATCATTCGATTCCTCACCACTGGCCAGTGGGAGGTTTTCATCTGTGCCGCCGGCCCTCATCCACGCCCTTTCTAACTTAGACCGCATGAATGGAGTCTGCATTAGTGCCCTGGTAACTGGCTGATTAGAGCAAGAAAGGCGGTGAAGCCTTCTTGCTTGCATGGACGGAATGTGTCGAATGAGCTTGCAAATCCCCAGGCCACCATCCCGGTTCTTCGCATATAATAGCCCATCAGAGGTGGACGGTGCAAGGTGCAACCACTCCTTCACCGCTCCTCTGATTTTTCCGTCCAAGGCTCGCAGTACATTGTCCCCAACCACCCCCAGGTCGGCTTGGTAGTAAAGACGAGGAAGGGCATACTGATTGAGGAGAACCACCCTTTGTGAGGGTTTAAGGAGGGATTTACCGATGTTCCTAACCCATCTCTCGAGAGCACCCGTCAGCTCAGCCCCCCCCCCCCCCCCCCCCGAGTGTCCAAGGGGGGAGTCGTTAACTGTGAACAAACCAGCACCAGGTTTCAAGAAGAAACTCTTACATTTGGCAGGCTGAGTCCTGAGCCCGGTGTCCCGGCAAAACGAGTCGAGCAGTTTAAGATTGTGTTCCATATCCCTCCAAGATCCTCCTATCAGCACAAGGTCATCAGCAAATGCAAGGCACACTACTGTTTGATCCCCCTCCATGGTGTAACAACGGCCATTGCGTTCACGGCCAATGGGTCTCCTTGCTTAACACCAACCCTCACTTTAATGTCGAGGGTATTCCTACCCCCGATCTCGACACGGGTAGAACTGTCCGTATAGATCTGCTGGATCAGACCTACCATGTGGGGATCCACTTTAATTTGCCCAAGAGCTGACAGGATATGCTCATGGGAAACGGAGTCGAACGCCTGTGCAAAGTCGATGAATACTACTGCGAGTGGGTTGCGCTCTTCTTTGCAGTGTCGGATGAGGCCTCGCAGAACCTCAATATTTTCCACACACCCGGGGGCAGCACGAAATCCCCTCTGCCTAGGGTGAACTGAATCTAAATACAAGTTGTTAAAATGCACTACAAGGCAAACAGATAATATTACTTTTTCAGAAGGATAACGATGATGGAAAAAAACAATTATTAAAGAACATTCATGGGTGAAGGAATTCAGGTAACAACATAAAGTTGTTGTCCATCCATATTTTATAAAACATCAAAGGGCCAAATTATATACATAATGTAAAAATTGAAGGCAGGTAGGTTTTCAAATTCAGTATAAAAGTAACATTCCTACTTTATATTAGTTGGCCTTAACTAGTTAAGTACTTGTTACGTAAGGACTTCGGAAGCAATAGCAAGTAACAAGGTTTATTAGAAACTCAGCACACTGTCCACAGACAAGCAGGAAGAACTCAGTACATAGTCCACAGACAAGCAGGGTAGCGGCGCAGGGACTCGATGGTCAGATAGACAAGGTGCAGGTGAAGTGAGGTGACGATTAGTGATGTGACGTTTGAACCGAGGCCTCGGAGCTTGTGTCGAGAAAAAATGGGCGTGCCAGATGAAGCCGCGATTCGAGGCTTGTGTTGTTACCGTGAAAATCACGTGACTGATGACAAACGAGGCCTCGGTTTGTGTAAAAACGTCATCGGTTCGGTCTGCGGTTCGGCTCGCGCCACCCTGTGGCTGTTTCATGAGCAGAATAAGAAGTTGTAGTAGCGTCAGAGTCAGAGAAATCTCATTATGGTTATTGTGTCATATATGTGCTAGAGCTGTATATTACTACACTAGTCTATATCAGGTTAGAATAGTTATTGGGGGATTCTCCAAGGAGCACTTTTGGCACTGTGAGTTTTTGGAAAATTCACTTTCTTAAAACACACTTAAAACAATCTTCCTAGCTTAATTAATTTGTCTTCTAACACAATATAATAGTGGGCAGTTTTAGAATTCCATGGAATATTATTATTTTTAACAGTTTTTCTGAAGAGCGATTTCAAAGATGTCATTTCCACCACTTTTCAATGTATGTATTTTATTACAATATAATATTGTAAAACTGATTATATAAGATTATGTATCAGTCAACAACATCAGTGGCTACCTAATCATGTTACAAAATAAATCTTAATACTTCATGAATTTAATACATTTCCATTTAAAGTTGTTAAATGCCACGAGTTGCCACGAGTTGGGATTTTTTGCCTACAGCATTTCATTTTTACCCGCTGACACACTGACGTCCTCTGTTCCTTGTGAAATGATATTTTTCCAAGGGTGGAGAGGTTTTGTCCAAGAAGAGGAATTGTCTAAACCCCAACACAGTTAAAAGAATTCATTTTCTCAAAAAAAAAAAAAAAAAAATCTGTAACCCTTTCCTTCATCACTGCAGTTTGCTTACTTTATTACACTCCCTCGAGTCACTCCACCATAAGCACTGCATTCAACACCTGTCACTTTTTTTGTTCATACTGTCACTCCATTTAAAAAATAATAATAATAATTGTGTGTGTGACACTTACAGTCTATGGTGTGACAGTTGTCTCTGTACAAAATGCAGACAGAGAAAGATACACGTTTTATTTAATATCCAGGCAATGGACAAAAGTTTGCACAGATCTCTTTATTATTGCAAATGAAAGGTTACAGAGACATTAACAGTGAGAAGAAGAAATCGGGTCATGGGTTCAGAATGATTTAATTTGTCTGCTATTTCTTTGCACGGTAGCTAGGTGTCACTAGTGAGCAATGATGAATGAAGCTTCGAGTAATGAACCTTTGGGTGAAGCAATGGGCTGCGAGGTCTCAGTGGTTCAGGAAGCCTCATTTTGCCATCACTAGTGACGATCAACAAGACTAATCCAGACATCCACGGGGAAACAGACAGGAACAACGAAGGATACTGGAACGTAGAGGGATCTGACACCGGACATCACAAACAACGATCTGACAATGGAGATGAGAAATGGGTGAGATTAAATAGACCGGGGTGATAGACTGCAGCTGGTGGTGAGTGATTAATGAGTGAGCTCTGATGAGCGGCCACGCCCCTCTAATAATCACACACACATACAACAACAGAAACACGAGACCTGAAGAAGACATAGGATTTACCAACCGTGACAGTACTTGCATCCAAAATTTAAGTACAATATACAGGTGCTGATCATAAAATTAGAATATCATCTAAAAGTTGATTTATTTTAATAATTCAACTTAGGAGATGAAACTAAAATATTATAGACTCATTACAAGGAAAGTGTGGTATGTCAAGCCTTTGTTTGTAATAATTTTGTTGATTATGGCTTGCAGCTTATGAAACCCACAAAATCAAAATCCCAGAAAATTTGAATATTGAATGAAATCACACAGTAATTACACAGTAATTGCATTTTCATTTAAGTTTTTAGAGTGCATTAAGGTTTACTGGATGGGTCAACAGTGTAATTATAGATGTAATCACATGCTTGTATTTTTTAAATGTAATTACAGTTTACAAACATGTATGTAAACAATAACTGCATTGTATTGAAGTTATTAATTTAAATGTAATAACATAGTGCTAAAGGCCATCTGATGTCTAAAGTGGGACCAATGTTATGGTACACCCTCTTAATATCTTGAATAATCTCTTTCACATGTTAAATTAGGGTCTTTAACCACACAAGTCTCTCAACAGGGATGAAGAGGAATATTACACAGTAAATCGTAGGAAATCGTATCAGGTAAGTTTAAAGCAGAACTAAGTAACTTTTTTTTACCTTAACTGAACAGCTTTGGAGTCATTGTAATGTTAATATTACTGATTTCGTGTTGAATGGTGATCGTCTCGCACCCCCCTGGTGCCTGTGAGCCGCAAAACCACCCTTGCAACTTTGGGCCGGCGGCCCGCCGGCCTCAGTGTTAGGAAGTATCGTGAGATTTCAGGTCTCGCGAGGTAACGAATTGCTTTACGGCACTATACGAGCACACGCATGCGTACACGTCCCCATCCATCTAGGAGCCGGCTAGCTATAAGAAAAAGGTAACGCTAGATATTGAGTTCTTCAAGTTTTCGTGATGGCTGATGTAAAAGAAGAAGAAGAAAGCTCGGAAGTGTTTATCAGAGGAACAAAGAAAGAGAAAACGGACCGGCTTTTTCAGAATAGAGAGAACTGAAAGAAAGCGAAGCCTGCAAAACCGATGCTGACCTGGCCTTCTTGCTGTTGCACTTGTAAGTATCTTTATAATAAACTGTGTTTAATGTTTGTATTTCTTGTAATTGTGACCTCGGGAGTCGGGATGTTTGCTATTGTCTGTTTGTTTTTTTTATTATGCTCGCTGTCTGTTACCGGCTTAGTAGTACGTCAGATACTGTAACTTAGATGTTAGCATTTTCATTAGCAAACAAACTTGCTTGTTTTCTGTAAGTTAGTGTTTTGTCCGTTCCTCTATCAGGGTTTATTTGTGTTTCTCAGATCGCCTATAAATCGATATGAAATTCTACAAATGATGCATTAGTTTAGCTTGTCGTCAGCCTCAGAATTAGTAACGTTATATACTGTGCTGACTTGATATATAATGCATAAACCGACACGAGAGCTGCTAGCTAATAATGCAACTTTTTATATTTATTTAATCACATTTACACAAACAGAACTATAAATAAACGAGAAATTGCATTGCAACTTCACACATGCAACTCTGTGCTAGTTTGACCTTGTGTATAAATGATGTTGATAAAAGATTGATACATTTTCTTTTTCCTTTTTAGCTACAAGCGTTGGCAAGTGTCATCAACTCCGAGTAAGGGGCACTCCAGACCACCAGTACCACCGGTCTCAAGCTTCAATAATAAAATAAACAAACTTGTAATAAACAAATTAAATGTGTTTGACTTTCTTTGGTCAATCGTTACGATAGACAACTCGGATCACCAGAAAAATGATAGATGTAACGTAACATTTATTTTGATAATGCATAATCTAAGTAGCTATAGCTGTAGGCTAAACTAAAAATAAATAAATAGCGGAAATATTTCTTATATTGATTTTTAACCATAATGTTACTGATTACGTTTGGTAACACAATAAAAATATACACTATCTCAACATTTGAATAATATTTTTCTGAGAATCATACCTCAGTGGACATGGCTCGGGCGTCAGTTTGGTTTGAAATGTGCTGGGGACAGAGACGCATTCGGAAGGGCATTTTCAAAAGTGCTGGGTAGGCTACAATAACGCATTCATTCTTTTTTTCTCTTTCGAGTAGGTCATGTTTTGAAAGACGATGTCCTGTAGCTTCCTGGTGCACATAAATAAAAATAAGCACAATGTCCGAGTATAGTGAGTATATAGAAAATATACGCCCTTGATAGCATGTACAGTGATGGTCCGTCCAGAGGTAGAATTCCACTCTCGAATAGTTTTTTTTTCCCCTCATCAAAACCAATAATTTTTATCAGTGGTTGAATTGATATAATGTTTATCAGTGGTTTTATATGTTTTGAGGGGGAAAAATATACGAGAGCGGAATTAGAACCCATGAGAAAAGGGGGGGGGGGTGGGGGGAGAGTTGACAACGAGTTTGCGACAGTTTTCTCATATATACTCCGAAACTGTAGGGGGAGCTCGAGAGAGAAACCTGCGAGAAAACAGCAAAGAAGTTCCCAGTCTTACTGAGCGCAATAAGGAAAAGGAAATGGTATCAGGTAAGTATAATTCACAGGATCATCACTTAGCTGAAAGATGATGAAAACAATTCAGGTATGCTAATCACAGGTTACTACAGTTCTTTACAAGGACAGCTGAGAAGAAGAGTCCAGAATAAATGTGCATGTGGGATTTCACTTTGAGTTCAAAGAAGGTGATTATTTGCAAGTGCATCTAATAATCCGGTAAGTATAAACGGATGAGCCTAGAGCAGTCATTATACATGGCATGCTAATGTGAATTCTGTAGAACTAGAAATATCTTACCGATCTTGAGTCCAATATTTGTAAAATCTGGTCTTCGTCAACTTGCCGGCTTTCACAGTATGCGGAGTTCACCCTTTCACTTTGAGAGAGACCTTTGTAAATTTCAGTTTTTGGAACCATGCCATCTACTCTGGTGTGTTTCCCAATCCAGGGTGAAAATGCTGAATCAGTGGACTTTTGAAAGGGTTGTTGGATGAATCTGAGGAACATAAGTTTTAAAGGAACACTCCAACTTTTTGGGACTTTAGCCTATTCACCTTACCCCCCAGAGTTAGATAAGTCCATACATACCTTTTTCATCTCCGTGCGTGCTATAAGTCTGTTTGACGCACCCACCGCTAGCCTAGCTTAGCACAAAGACTGGATGTGAATGGTTGCAGCTTTCATACTAATCCAAATGAGTGACAAAATAACGCAAACGTTTTCCTATTTACATGTTGTGGTTTGTATAGTCACAGAGTGTGCAAATATCAAGGCCATATGACACAGACATCTTTTGACCGTATAAATACTATATTTTCTGAAGGCGAAGCACTGCTACTTGAGCAGAGTGATAACCATCACCTGACACGCACCGTGACGAGGAGCAGAGAGTTCGCTCGATGTTGGAGTAAAGAGTCAGCAATTACTAACGTTAGATAGAAAAGCATAGTTTATCATGGGTGTTTGAATTTATTGTATGAGCTGTGACAATAAACAGGGGAGACCAGGTAATACAGTACCATGTTTCATTGATTTCCAACCAAAAACGCACCCAGATTTATAAATATCACATGAATAAATAATTATTATTACAGGAATCAATATATTTTAAATGCAATTTATTAGCGGAACCAAATGTATTCAACAGTAGCCTATATAATATACAGTATAATTGCATTACTATAGGATAGAATAAGGGGAAAGTAATAGCACAAATTGTTTTTGCACAATGAACTTACAGCCTATCGTACCATTTTGCACGCTCAAGTTCGTTATTTCCATGGTTATTTCAAATTTAGGCTACTAGGCGCGCCGCGCGCAGGGTGCAAGTTCAACGCGGTGAACGCGCTCGTTTTTTTTTCCCAAGCGCGTCCGCACCGCATCAAGATAAAAACATATTCATACCCTAATCATATAATAGTGTCACTAACGTTACATTAGATCTGGCTAATGGCACTGTTACAGTAGGTCATCTAAAAACATAACGGAACACTTACCTCAGCCACAGGTGATCCACTTGCCCTGTCTGTGCTTTCGATGGGATGGCCGTATCCTTCAGCACATTATGGTCCGTGTGGCAAATTCCATTTTTTCAAAATAGTCGTCCATTGAAATGTACCGAGCAAACATAATGTCCCTTGATAATCTATTTAGGTGTGTTTGGATAAATATCCAGAGTAAGTAAGTTAGCCATTTCTTCATCCAGTCAGCGTTTTTAGTTGGAATTCTGTGAAACATGGTATTACCTCCCCTGTTTACTGTCACAGCTATTTACAATAAAGCGAAACCCCATGACTGTAAACTACGCTTTTACTATTTATAAATTGCTGACTCTGTTACCCAAACACTGAGCGAACTCTCCGCTCCTCACCACAGCGTGTCTCTGGTGATGCGGTTATTACTCCGTCAACGTAGCAGTGCTTTGCCTTTAGAGAATAGTTCCCAGGTTTTATACGGTTAAAAGATGTCTGTGTCTCATTTGACTTTGTTATTTGTACATTCTGTGACTATACAAACCACAACATGTAAATAGGAAAACGTTTGCGTTATTTTGCCACTCATTTGGATTAGTGTGAAAGCTGCAACCATTCACATCGAGTCTTTGTGCTAAGCTAGGCTAGCGGTGGGTGCGTCAAACAGACTTATAGCACGCACGGAGATGAAAAAGGTATGTATGGACTTATCTAACTCTGGGGGGTAAGGTGAATAGGCTAAAGTCCCAAAAAGTCGGAGTGTTCCTTTAAGATAAACATCTGTTATTTTTGCTGCAGCTACAGCTACAAAACTACAATATAGTTTCACCCTAATTTTTTTTTTTTGTATTTTTTTTTATTTTTTTTAACAAATGTCACACATTGTTAATATATTGATTGTATTCACATTGATAATTATCATTAAAGCCATTAGTATAATTATACAGGGTACTCATGGCTACCATCACAAAATCCAGTGGCAATGATCTCCTTTTCTAGATCCTCCCATCTTGCTGCCACATTAGCCTGAGTGTCCTGGGGGCCAATGTTCTCAATGTCTGGGCGTCTCATGAGATTGGCTATAATAATGACATAAAAGGGGTATTGACAAGCTGTATGTAAATGTGTGTTAAAGTGAATGCATCAATTTTGGTATTTTTACAGAGTATTTTTTTTTGTTCAGATTTACACTCACCTGGTAAATCGAATGCAACTTTCCAGTTGGCATCTGCTATAACAATGGATGGGTGGTGTCCACATCGGTAGCAAAAAAATTGTATGAGTACTCTCTTAAGGCACAGAAATGGTAAAATGCCTTTCTCAGAGGATTGACTGGCAAAGCAGATCGGGAATGGGATTCCATTGTTCTGATCATGCGACTCACAGCAATGTGATTCTGTGGAAAGTGAATATAATAAAGTTGTAAACATTTAATCAACAGTTTTTATAACACCCTGTTTAACTATCTTGAAACATGCCCACTAATTATTTAAATGTTTGTGCATACTTACCGAAATACCAGCTGTCAGAAAAGAGTATAAGGGGATTGTAAGAAAAACTCTGTTGTTGAAGTTGTGGAATCCACTCTTATACTCCTGAAACCTGACCAGGTTTCTGCAGATAGGACACTGCTTTGCAATAGACAGAAACACATAGATGAAAAATAAAGCAATGCAATTTTTGTTTAAGTATATCCTTTATATGAAAAACAAAAAAATATTCACCATATAAATAATAACAGCACTCAGCTTACCTTTAAATTGTTTGAATATGCCGTAAACAGTTGCTTGTCGGGTGATGAGTAATTTTTCTCCAAGATCTGGTGGAGATCATGGCCCGGGACAGTATGGACACTGTACTTCCAGAGGTTCAAAGTGTTCTGGAATGGGTCTCTCTTCTGTGGTTAAATCCACTGGAAGGTCCTCTGGGACTCTTTTTGAACACCAAAAGTAGTTAGTCTGTGCGATGATATATGAATGTTCTGAATGTTGGATGTCATCTGTGGCACCGATCTTCTCCTCCATATCTTCAATTTCCTCATTTGAATTGTCCACTGCATGTTGTAGCAGCTGAGGATGTTCTTGAAAAAGCCACCACATTGACAAATATCGATGGGCACAACTAATCGGAAATTTTGTACCTTTGCACCTGCAGTGCCATTTACCTGTTTTACTGTCAAAGGTGCAGATTGTTTTTCCCAGCTTACACCAATTGTCTTTTTGGCCAGTATACACGGAAAAGTAAAGATAGCGTTCAGAGAGTCCTTTCTCACCCCTGAAAATGGGAAATACACAGTCAACATCCTCGGAGCAAGCTTTTTGGTTTAACGATGTGCTTTCTTCTTGTCTGGTTTTATAAATAAGTCCTTTTTCTATCATCTTCTGCAAGGACTCATTGCACAGTGCTTCTGGGGGACTATATGATGTTGCTGTCCTAGTCCTTTCTAAGTGAAAACACTCTTTCCCAGGGTTTCCACTATTTGCAGCTATGCCCATTAATTCCATGCATGACTCTACTTCACAGGCAAAATATTTAATTACTGAAGACTTTTGCACATGAATAGGAAGTCTCACCCCATGGGATTCTTTTGTTGTTACATAAATTCCATTGACGGAATCGATGCACTACATTGGTTCCTCCCTGCCATGCTGTTGTCTCTCATGTCTTTTGTAATTGGATGTGTTGCTGAAATGAATCTCACATATATTGCAGAATAGATTCCCTTTCTGAACTGGATCAACATGGGTCTCCTGGCAGGGTTCTCCATCATCTAAAAAATTATCATGATAAATAACATTATGATATTTGTAACTTTATTGCAGTTTCGTTGATATAGAATCACTGTGTAGGATGTTTAGGTGCTGACCTGAGGGTTCTTCAGCAACCACCTGACCTGCTGGTGCCACACCACAAAAACGAAACAAAAGTGAATGACCAAAGACAAATGAAACATCTAAAAATATAGAGTACACAATTCACAACTAGAAACAAACTTACCATGTTTTTTTAAGTGATGCTTAAAATCGAAAGATCTTATAATTATTTTGTTACACTTTGAACAGTGCCAGTGGCTCCTTATACCACTCTTTTTGTCAGGACAGTAACATGGTATTGTGAACTTCTCTACAAAGGAAGGAAATTATGGATCTTTAATATTATGGATATCAATAAGCATTATGACATGGTTTTTAAATATATTTAATGTAAATAAAAACATATACAAATAATTGAAAAAAAAACTTTACTTACTCACGCCATCAGCACTGTAGTGCACGGCAAATCTGAAATGTTTTTGGTTTATGTGATCCTTGGATGCTTTGACTGATTTTCTGCAGTAACTACAGTCCTGATCTTCTTCGAGACTTAAAAGCTCTTGTTGACTCACAACTCAAACTTCCTTGCTGAAAATGAAACAGCTATTTATAAATAAATGGACCATTTTTTTTTGAGTAAACATATCTAGCTCCTCATAAAAACTTCAAATAATAGGGCTAGCAAATAACTTTAAAAAAATACATGGCTCTCTGGTATGGCTGCAGGTTGGGGTAGTAAATAAAAGACGGTGTCAAAACGAGGACGCTTCTGTTTTTTACTTTCAGGTTGTATTTAATCTTCTAAGGCATAGCGCCTAAAAACGCGTAGAAAACGCTGAGCGCGCCGCATTCTCCTTTTTCCAAAGCGCTAGGGCTGTTGCGCGCTCCAGTTGGTTCTTGTCACGTGACCTACTGTGCGCTTATGGTGCGCTTGTGGCATTCTGAAAAGTTGAGATGTTTTTAACTCGATGCGGTGCGAACACGTAAGGAAAAAAACGCACATTCCTTCATTATGAGCGCGCAAAAGACGCGATATTTGAACAGGCCCTAAAACCGTCAGATCGTCTGCTTTTTGGGGGCACCCAAAGCAAATTTGATCGGTGAATGAAGAAGAAGAATAGAATGGCTGCTGCGCTTAAGAGAGAGAGAGAGAGATCTCACTCTTACGTCTTCAAACACAAGCGCTGTCTTGTTCTCTCTCTTCCTCATGCATATTAATCAAAATCAATTTACACAATAGTAAAATTAATGTCGGAAGACCGCAGTTTCACATGGAGAATTTGGAGAATTTTAGAGATTAGAGACACTAGGAAAAACATCTCAATGAACAACACCTAAATTATAAAGGCCTGTCTCACATCGACGCCTGTCTTAAATTTTATTTATTTGGGAAAATAAAGGCCCGGGCTATTATTGCCCTATAAAGGCAAAGTGCAGTAACTACGCAAACAAAGAAACAGAGAAAAAAGCCTTTAAAGTTTTTATACCAGCCAGTCAAACATGTTATGGGTAGGATATGTGGTAATGCATCTCCAAAAAGGGACATAATTAACCCAGATATTTTTTTCACAAGACAGAACATATGCATAAAGCCCATTACAAGTCTTAACTCATTTTTGATCAAATGTGTAGTTGCGCTTTGCCTTTGTATGGGCGGTTGAAGTTTTACAGTCTTATTACAAAGTCTTCCCAAATGTTGAATTAGTTTGCATTACCTCCCAGATAGCAAACTGACATTGAATCAACGTGGAAACGACGTCTCTCATGACATTGAAACAATGTTGATTTGCTCATCGAATTAACGGTGAACCAACGTCAGACGCGGCATTCTTCAAAGCTAAATGAAATCGAAAATTGGTTTGCTTTCATAACGTTGAAACAACGCGTTGATTTCAAGTTGATTTTCCGTTAGTTTTGAAAGAATGACGCGTCTGACGTTGGTTCAATGTTAATTCGATGAGCAAAACAATGTCAGATCAACCTTGTTTCGATGTCATATTTCCACGTTGATTCAATGTCAGTTTGCTATCTGGGCTTCCATTGCATCAACGATCAACACTTCAGTCATCAACACCTTAAAAAAATTAACTTTGCATTTAGTAGTGACAAACTAAAACAACTAACGATAATCAGTGGCAAATGTAAAC
>NW_024121152.1:169623-274557 GCF_016745375.1 Pimephales promelas
AGGAAGTTTTCAGTTCTGAAACAGGATATTCTTATAATATGATGACCTCTTAGATTTCAAAAGCTGAAGGGAAATTTGATTTCTCAGTTCATCACCCCTTTAAAGATCTCACTCCTTTTCGTGTTTATTTTAATTTTATTTTTTCTGCAGATTGAAATGGTTAAAATTCTGTTTTCGTGTAGGCGCAGTGAGGGAAAAAAAGTTTAGGGCAATTGGTTCGTAGCTTTGCTTCAACTGTGCGATATAGTCACGAGGAGCGACCAAATTTCCGACATGCCAGAAATTCATCCGACCATCCGATTGTCGATCCGTGAGAGGTTAATCGCTCTCGTTTCTCCCTGTACACTGCACGAACACTGCACGACAAACGACGCACGACAAAGCGGAAAATCGGTCCGACACCAAAAAGAGTCGCACGAGTCAGAATTCGGCTCAAAATCGGACGAAAATCGCACAGTGTATGCCCGCCTTAACTTCTCGGCTTCAACATGCTCGGTCAGCTTTCATTGTGCAAATTTTTAGAATTTGCATATTTCATTAGCCCGTGTTTAATGTTAAACAATATGCATCCTGCAATAGCAAAGCTAACAGCTGTTGCAATGTTTGTATTAATGTCTGTTATATTATTTATTTAAAAAAATTATTGTCAATTTATTTTTTCAAAAACTTTTTGTGAGATTTGCATTAACTAACTACGAATTACAATTATTTTCACAGAGCCATTATGTCCATAAGGAGGAGGAGGATAAAGCCTATAGACGATGCAAAGACATACATTCTGTCTGCACTGACAAGGATGGGTTTATGCCGAGATTCATTGACCATTACAAAGTTAATTTGCAGAAGATTCATTGACACAACTTGTGCATTTTCAAAAGCAAAAAAGTATTGTTGTTGATGTAATGACAAGGTACAGTTTTTGTGTGTTTTCAGGTTATATATTCCTATTTTATTTTTTATTTTTTGCCTTTGTCAAAGACACACAAATGATCGAAGTGAGTGTGATAATTTAGAGCCCAGGCAAGATTGTCAGAGTGCTTTGTCAGAATATTCTACTGAAGTGTCAGGAGAAGTAGAGCCTATTGCTGTGGTAGACTAGCTGCAGGTAAAAGTTTAAGGCAAATTTTCTTGATTGATTGATCCCAAATGATAAAATGATTAGCACAGACGCCTAACGTTAAGCCAGTGGGAAGGGTTGTAGGAACCGCATCATTAAAAATGAATTTAATCCACTGGTCCCCTGACAGCTTGGTCCGTTCTTAATCTGTGATCATTGTCTGCAGGTAATACACTGACTAGACGCAAGAACCTCATCCTCACTTTGAAAATGCTGTAGTATCTCTTTTTGAGTCCCAGAATGAAATGTTTAATTATTATATATTATTGTAGGAAGAGGAGTGTTTGCCACACAACCCATTGAACCCGGGGACTTCGTGTTGGAGTACAGGGGTAAACTCCTCACACAGGAGGAAAGCAAGTCAAGAAAATACTCAGAGATTGAAAGCACATTTCTCTTTGACTTTCAGTGGCAGAATCATCACTTATGGTAAACATTGAAAGATGATGTTTTTTTTTGATTTATAGAAATTACGAGGTAACTCTGAAACAAGGTGTAACAAAGTTCAGGGAAGAAGGAGGCAGGAACCGGATAATAATAAAATAAAACTTTATTTTAAATAAAATAAACAAACAAATTACCTGCCAGCAGCCCCTCGCGGACGACTGCTGGCTACCCAAAATAAAAACATAAATACCGGCCAGCAGCCCCTCACGGACGACTGCTGGCTTACCAAATAAAATATAAAACACAAATAAAAGCAGGCCTGTTCCTCTCTCGATCATCCACTCCGTTGCTCCCCTTTATGGCTCCGCTCCTTCGTGAGAGATGCGAGACCGGTGTGCCTCGCAGGTGCTGCTCATTAGCAATAGTGGTGGAAATTTTGATTCTTTCCAGAGACTCGTTCATTTTAAGTTCGTTCACCAAAATGATTCGTTCAGATTCGTTCACTGATTCGTTCATTGTTTTTTTCCGATATTACACAAATACTTTCAGCAGCAGGTGCGGCAAAACGTGTTGTTCAACTAACGTATTTACTTGTTACAAAATAAAAACTGATTTGACTTCATTAAAAATGGTGCCCTACTCATTAAATGGATAAAATAAGTCTAAATAAGCGATCAAAGTCTTACACTCTTTTTATCTTTTAAAATACACTGTTTTCGGATGACCAAATCACAAGTGTTTTTTAATTTGTTTGCATACTAGGCTTTATTTGTTTGGTCAGAAGAACGAGTTAAACGAGGAGTTATGTTCTGTATGTAAGATATTTTGCGCGTGCACAGTACGGATACCTGCGCTTTGCATTCACTTTCTGCTGATTGAGGAACTAGATTGACAGAATGGCCGACCTGGTACACGAACTGGGTATAGCAACCAGTTTGTTCAGTTCGTTCAATTCGTTCGCGAACGGGACATCTCTCTCTCGTTCAGACTCAAAACAAAGCAATATGATATTCATTCAGCAGAGTAGATCCAACCAATTACATGCCCCTTCAAAGCCGAGCTGAAATGCTATTAGCTGACGTGAGTCACGTGACGCAAATGAGATGGAATGACGTGACGCAAGTAAGCAATACTCTAATTTTTTTATGTGTTTTACAGTTTTTAAACAAACAAAAGTGCATGACATGACTCAACATATATATTTATTTTTTTAAAGTATAAACTGTTGAAACATAAAACAACAATAATAAAATAAATAATACAAAATGCACACAAAACACCAGTGCTTACACTATACACTATATAAATAGTCAGGTAAAGTGCAATGTATAATACAAAACAGGTAGTGCAAAACTACAAAAGTTCTTTCTTTAAACAGTATAAAATATAAAAACAGGTAAAAGCAGTCTAAAGTTAAATCAAGCTAAAACACAGTAATTGTGTTTTTTTTTCACAGTAAAAAACAATAATTTGCACTAAACAGCAAGTAAAATTTACTTAGTAAACATTAGTGCAAATATAAACAGTAGTAAACAGTAGCTTATCCCTGTAAAGTGCAAAAAAAAAAAAAAAAAAAAACAGAGCAGCATGAAAAAAAGACCCTGCCATATAAGCAGGTATAACAACAACAGGATTATTCCAAGTTGGCATTCAAAAACATCAGCTGTCTGGCCTTAGCGGGGCTGATTCTGCTTTTTTTTCAGAGATTATCTGTCCCATCTTGCTGAAAAACTCTTTCTGATGGAACAGATGTTGCCACAATGCAAAGCCTTCCCAGCATAACTTGGGTCAGTCTGGGGTAAATCAGTGCCCGGTTTTGCCACCAGAGTAGTGGGTTGGAGGACCTTGGTTGAAGGGGCTCCTCTGAATATGACCGAACTTCCAAAACAGCCTCTGCCGAAGAACTTGTATTTGTCACAAGACCTGCAACTTGTTCATCGAAATCACCCCACACTAAGCTTTCTTGTGTTTCTTGCGGTGCTGATGCTGCTGCTGCCTGTTGCTGCTCTGGTTGATGTGCTGAGGAAGATCTCACTCTCCCAGCGGCATTTTTGAGTCTCTGGATGGCTTCATTTGCTGCATGATCATCTGAAAAGGCCTTTTTTTTTTTTAAATCTTGGGTCCAGTGCAGACGCTTCTGAGAACAGATGGTGAAATTCCACCTTGTGGAACCTGGTAGCCATATCTTTGATGATTGCTTCAAGCATGTCCATTATAGGTTTTCTGAACCTTCCCGATCTCAGGTATCTTGTGCTTATTTTTTGGACACTCCATGAAAGCAGGATCACCTTTGAGGCAGTCACATAAACAAAAAGCAAAAACAGCATTTGAATTTAATAAATACAGTATAATCATTGATGAATAATATTAATTTCCCTGCATTACTGTGGCAATAACAATGCCACTTATAATTTTTCTTTACATTTTACAGTCTGCAAAAGCTGCTTGCAAAACATAGTTTTTTAATGTTATGCTAATAAGAGTCAAATTAAATAAAATTATTAAATTTGTTATAATAATAATTGTTTCTAAGAGTATTGTTACATACCTCTCACCACTGATTTCAATTTGTGACTTCTTCAAATGGTTTTAAAACCTCACAGGCCTGTTCCATTTCTTTCCACTCATCCTGTGTCAGAGTTTCCAGTCGAGAATTTACTAGTGCAAGTGTGGTGATGATGGCATCCTTGTTATCAAGAAATCTCTGTAACATATAAAATGTGGAGTTCCATCGTGTTGGGGCAGTCCTGTTTCAGTTTTAACTCTGGCAAGCCCATCTGCTGCTGAGTTTTTCAGCTGCCACTGTGCTTCGGTGCATGTACTCCACAATTGCTTTAACCTTATTCAGTGTATTTTTGGATTACATGGAGTCCACCCCTCACAATCAAATTAATTGTGTGGGCAAAACATGGCAGATGCTTCATGAGGTTTTTGAATGGCTAGGGTTATGTTGTGAGCATTGTCAGAGACACAAGCTACTATTTTGTCCGTTATGTTCCACTCTCTGGCAATTCTTAAAAGATTGTCGGCCAGATTATCTGCAGTGTGTCTTTCAGTAAATTCAAAACAATCTAACAGACATGTCTCCATTTTAAAATTGTCAATGAAGTGGCATGTAACTGACATGAAACCACATGTGGCCCTAGATGTCCAGCAGTCGGTTGTGAGGCAGACAGCCGATGCCTTGCCAACTTTGTCCATAATTTGTTCACGAACCTTTGAAAACATTTCTGGAATGATTGTTTTTGACAGGGTCTGCCTGCTAGGCAATATATAGGAGGGGTTTAAGGCCTTTGTAAATGCTTTGAAACCTCTGTCCTCCACAATGGAAAAAGGTTGTAGATCCAATGCAATCATCCTTGCCAGGTCCTCATCCACTTTCTTTTGTCTTAGTGGGTCAATTGGCCGAGCCACAAAATGTGTTAGGGTGGTCTGTCCTGCCTGTCGTCTGTGTGGGACAGTTGTATGAGGTGTGCTGGTAGTGGCAGATGAGGTAGGAGGAGGTTGAGCGGTACTGGTACTGATGGATGTTCCAGGATCCTCAGCTTGTTCAGTTTCCCTTTGTGTCGGCTGCACAGTTGGATGCTTTACCTTTAGATGCCTGTTAAGGTTAGCTGTAGATCCTCCTTTAAAGGTGCCATATAACATCATAAATCAAATCCTACTCCATATTCCATAACAGATGGGGGCAGTATACCTCCAAAAAATGACTTGTGCTCCTACCATCGCGCATGTTATTCAAATCATTTGACATGATAGTAAAAGGTTGGAAGACCGCAGTTTCACGTGGAACATTTGGAGATTTTTAGAGATCAGAGACTCAATGAACTAAACACTAGAGTGAACTAAACTAAACACTATGAATCTCAACACTAAATGATGAAGACCGCCTCATAGATCTCAAAAACAAGCTGGTGCATTTCGACGGTATGGGAAAATAAAAGCTTGGGCAATTATTTGAAGTTTATGGTATTCGTTTTGTTCATATTACACTTTTATTGTTAGTGAATTAATTTGACAGACAGCATTCGCTGATGTTGATCAAGTTAGCGCCGTGAATTCACCGTGAGACACACGCAATTGACACTTAGCAAGCAGGTTAGTTAAGCTCTCAGATTCTGTCAATTATATTACGCAATTCAAAGAATAAATACCGTTTTGGCGCTTGTACATGTTACACTACAGATCCCTAGCGCACGTGAACCGATCGTCTCTACTAGCTTGAAAAAGAACACGAACACTGGTGAAAGATACAGTGTGCTACAACTTACCAAAATGTATTCCTCATGCATAATGTCGACCAATCATTTTTTGAACTCTTCCCTGAACTGAAATGTAGTAATTGGCTGTATTTCCACACGACTGACATCAGGTTCAAGTACACACAAGCCGGCCGGCGCGAGCGCGACTCACTCGTCTATTGCAGTTTGGCTGGTGCTAACGTTGCCCGTCCGCATACCGCCTCCCATGGCCGGAACTGGTATTACGATACCTGCCGGGCCGGGGCTAGTAATTTAGCATGCTAATTCAGGTTAATATCTCGGCAGCACTATAACTTGTCAGTTTTTTAATGACATCTTTGCACTTATTTCTTCTCATTCTTTTGATGCGTGTAGCTCATTTTTCGTATATTGTTACCTCAATTATTACATATGCCACCTTTAAAGGACAACTGTGTTTTACAAATTGTACACATAGCCTGTGTTGGAGACACCTCGTTAAAATAATGCCATAATACACTTCTCTTTCTGGTGCCACTCATTTTGAAGTTAGCAGATTAGATTAGGCTACCTGGTGTATTTTTTAGATTTTAGTTAAACGAAATTTTTAAGATGTCTTTTATTAAATTAAACTATTAGGTTGCACCGTTAACTTCGTCGTCATTATCTTGACGTTCGAACAACTGGTTCTTTCATTCACGAACAAGATGTATGTAAACAGTTCATTTGACTCGTTCAAACTCAAAGCAACTCAATAAAGGGCGTATTCGTTCACTAGATTCAACAAATCACATGCTCCGTCCTCGTATCATACTCGAAGGCTATTGGCTCGAGGTTTAGTCACTCTTTGACTTTGACAGATGAAACATTCATTTAGCTGGGCATGCGCGCAATAGCGGCGCGCAGTGGTGGAGGGAGGAATTTCAGTGAACGAGAAATAATGAGTCAATGGATAACGTGAACGAGAATGATTCGTTCACCTAAAAGATTCGTTCAAAAAGAACGATTCGTTCACGAACGTAACATCACTAACTTTTACTTTCACTTTAAATTTTAATTGTTTGCTGCTATTGATTTATAGCAGTCAAATAAGACTTCTGTGGTCTGATAGTGTTGAGTATATTATGACATAATCATGCTCGATCTAAAAAATAAATTCTATTCAGGTGATTTTTGAATCACCAAATTTGCTTAAATTTGTTAGCAACAGTTTTGTGGTTGTTTTGCATATCGGTATTATTCTTATAACTTAAATTTTTTTAATATATATTCTGATCAAATCACTGTCATCTATATTTAGAAACACAGATATCAATAATCAGCCTGTGTATCTCAATCGTGGTGACAAAATTAATCCTTGTTGCCACCAATCACAACTCATTAATGGCTCCCATCATGCATTGCGGTTTCAATAAATTACGACCTGAATTGTCTACGTAATTTACTTTTCCTACTTGAATATTCTACTCGTCACCGTTGTTGAGAAGCATTGACTGAATCTTGAGGTCTGTGTGTGCCTAAGGGAAAGTTTTTTTTTTTTTTTTTTTAACTTTTGAGAAATCCGTCAATTATATTTAACATTCTGGACATTTATGCAGAATCTCAGTTATACACTAACCAACAGAATCAATTATAGACATAAATATCAAATGATGAATGTCATTATATGACCAACATCATTTTATTATTGTTTATTTTTGTTCAGCTGACAGATATAACTCAGATGCAACATCACATTAAAATATTAAATTTATATTATAAGGGTCAAGAGCCCAACTAAAGCAAACACTCATCTCCATAACAGTGGCTTAAAATTTTAGATTTTTTAATTTTAATTTTTTTCTTGTGATTCTGCTTTAGGTGTCTTCAATAATGCTCAATCATCACTCATTTAATCACTTAATTATCTCATTAACTTTAACACTCTTGAGTGTGGACTCATATACACTCCCAGGTGTGTTAATTTAACACGGGAGATTTTGTCATGACGAAGAGCCGTAGTTCACTGACCAGCTGAGCCATATCGCATTAAATATCGCTGGCGATACGTCTTCGATATTAACGCGATTTGGCTCAGCTTGTCAGTGAACTACGGCTCTTTGTAGTAAATGCCGCTCCATCTGAAAGCAGGTGAAGGTGATTTACTGCTAATCAAGGAACCGGCTTTACTGATTAGATGCGCATAACAATATCGTGCGATATATCGCCCAGCCCTAATATGGCCGCATAGGAACGCATGGCTACTAGAATTTAACTCCAGGGGTAACAGATGGCTTGCCAAGGGAAGACACATGCTCAGAGAGGCTTACAGTGGATAATACACATGAGACCATTACCATAGGGAACCGTGCACATGGAGGCACCTAGCCGGCATCCAGAGCAACAGCAGTGGTGCCCGCATCGTCGGTGCTGGAGGACTCAAGGCTTCAAAGGAAGAACTGAGGAGATATCGCACTTATCCAATCCGAGGAGTGGAATGGCGAGCAAGCGAAGACACCTAAGCGGGTCCAGTACTGGCGGAAGCGAGTGCGTGAGAGGACACCGGCTCAATTCGCAGATTATAGAATCTGGCGAAGGTGTTGGGTGTCGCCCAGCCTGCAGCTCTGCAGATGTCTGTTAGCGAGGCGCCGTGCGCTAGAGCCCAAGAGGAGGCCACACTCCGAGTGGAATGGGCCGTCACAGCAAGGGGGCACGGACGGCCTTGCTGCTGGTAAGACAAAGCAATGGCATCCACTATCCAGTGAGACAGCCGTTGCTTTGAGAGAGCCCTTCCCTTCTGGCTCCCCCCATGACAGACAAAGAGCTGGTCTGAGGTCCTGAAACACTGCGTTCTGTCAACGTAGGTGCGGAGAGCACGTACCGGACAGAGCAGTGCCAAGGCTGGGTCTGCCTCCTCCAGGGGCAGCGCTTGCAGGTTCACCACCTGGTCCCGGAAGGGAGTGGTGGGAACCTTGGGCACGTATCCAGGCCGGGGTCTCAGGATCACGTGAGAGTAAGCCGGCCCGAACTCCAGAAACGCTTCGTCAACGGAGAATGCGTGCAGGTCCCCCACCCTCTTGATGGAGGCCAGTGCAACCAGGAGTGCTGTCTTCATGGACAGCTGGACCGTCTGGGGATGGAGTCGCCATTCGCCGGAGATAGGGCGGACCCGTGACAGCTCGTCGGCTGCCAGGTTCCGGTCTCCTGGAATGTATACTGCACAAAGGGACCTTAGGTGCTTCTGACTCCATATCAAGAGGTGGCGGGCGAGCTGCGACAACCGGCGTGAGCGTAGACCACCCTGGTGGTTGATGTACGCTATTGCAGTGGTGTTGTCTGAGCGGACAAGTACATGTTGACCCCTGAGCACCACTCGAAAGCGGTGCAGGGCCAGGCGTACTGCCAGCAGCTCGAGGCAATTGATGTGCCTGAGGCGCTGGGGTCCTGTCCAGGAACCGGCGGCTGCATGCCCATTGCACATGGCACCCCAACCTGTGGTAGATGCATCCGTGGAGACAACGAGATGCCTGGAAACTCGCTGAAGAGGGACACCGGCCCGTAAAAAGCTGAGGTTCGACCACGGGAAGAAGGTTCGGCGGCATGCTGGAGTCACTGGAACTCGAAGCGAGCCGCGATGCCATGCCCACCTCGGGACTCACCAGGCCGTCCTGTGTCCTCGAAGATGGTGAGGCCAGGGTGGGCTTCGAGCACAGCACAACGAGTAAGTTTGCATCACCTGTTTTTATATATACCTGTTAATATATAGATTTTTAGGCAAACATTTAGGCTTAAAGTACATTTGGATACCCATTTCTGATCATTTTAATTTAAAAAAACTATATACAATTTTTTTTGCAACCAGGAAGATGGGTCGGGGATGAAATACCACTCAGACATGAGATGCAGTTACCCCATGTGACCTGGGTAATTCGGCGCTCGCATCCCTTGCTTATGGCAATAACCCTGTATACAGGGATACCAATACAGGGAATACACCAGGCCATCCTGTGTCCTCGAAGATGGCGAGGCCAGGGTGGCCTTCGAGCACAGCACAACGAGTAAGTTTGCATCACCTGTTTTTACCTGTTAATATATAGATTTTTAGGCAAACATTTAGGCTTAAAGTACATTTGGATACCCATTTCTATTTTGTTTTGTTCCAAAATGTTATTTAACCATACTTTTCATTATCATTCTGTATGTTTCAACAGGCGCTTGCGTTCGGAGGATCCTGTGCCAGACAACTGGAGGGATCTCTGTCTGTAACAGATGCACTGTTTAATGTTTAAAGTGTCTTTCTGCTTTTTATTGTTTGTGTGTGTGTGTAAATATAGTTCTTAACTTGTTAAAGCTTCAATTGAGTTCATCTATATATTTATTTGTTGTTTCTGTATTAATTGTGTATATAGTTTTTACTTTGCTTTATTGTAATTTTAATAAAATACAGTTTGCTTTGAAAAATTGTTTGATTTGATCACAATACAAGCTAAGACGTCATATCCCAGAGGGCTTTGCATCTAAACAAACATGGCTGCACCCTCAATGTTACAAGACACACAAATAACACACAAATATCTCTGCAAAACCTCGACAGATTTGGAAATATATTTCAAAAAATGAGAAGAGTAGACCATAATGATATTTATTTAAAATAAATTATAAGTCCTCCATCTCTTCATTGTTGGCACAATACTGTAGAGAAATAAAAATCAAACGAAAAGTTTACACAATTGCAACAGAGTTTGACCGCTGTCTGTAAAATACTGTAGAAAAATCAAAATCAAATGACAAGTTAAAGTTATTTTAGTCCTATTTTATCTCAGTCACTCTAACATTTGGTGAATGTAGGGTCACAGACAATACTTATACTAATAAAAGATTTTTAACAGGAGATTATTTAAATCGAAAACCATAAGCTACAGCATAATCAACAAACAATCATAATGCAACAATAGGTTTATGAAAATTATTTTTTATTAACAATATAAAAGAGCACTCCAAAAGAATATGTACACTGCTTGTTGTTTACACATTTTATAAACTTGACACCATTATACATAAATGCACAGCCTCATCACATGCTCAAAAACACGTCACACAGTTTTACAGTTAGGGATTAGAGCTTATTCAGTTGTTTTGAATAGAGATCACTGTATTCTAATTTTTAGAAATCCCTTCCTGGGCATCTGAGAATGTGTGGAAGAAGATGCAGGCCCCGTGAACACTCCCGTAAGGCTCCCACTGTTAAAAGAATGATTGAATTCAGATTAAGGGAAATTATGTTTTTAAAACAGAAAAGAAATATGCATAGCAGCTTTAATTCTAATTCTTATTCGTATAGTTCTTTACACAATAGTGCAATTCTGAATTGTCCATAGAAAAATACAGTTAGTTAATCATGTATTAGTTTATGGGAAAACACATCACCGATGTTGAGTCGCCTCTTCACAGGGGTCGAGTCGTCTCTTCACGGGCGTTTGGTCATCAAATCACAGGCGTTGGGGCATCTGAAGTCTCCGTGACACGCTGGATACAAGCTGGACCTGACGAACCCCTATTTTCTCGGGACAGGCGTAACAGCAGAAAGGCAGATGGGAAATAATTAGCATAGCTGCTGTTCATAATATTAATGCATTTGATCTGATTCAGCAGTAGTATAAAAGGTGAGCAATAAGTGAATGATTGGTTAAAGAGATGCGCAACTTTATGGAAATTGTTCTGAGGTTCCGGCTCGCTCTCAGCATCCCTCAAGGAGCTCTGAGGAGCCGACGATGGAAGGAGACACTGTCCTGGGATGCCCGGGTAGAGTGCGTGGTGCCCTCTTCAAAATCCTGCTGTGGTAAACCAAAAACAGAGAGGTTATTTTACTAATGTACAGTGAGCATAAATTCATGTACAATACTGTTCAAAGTATTTACAATACACTTACAATAAGTACTCTACTTACAATACAGTCTGTCTGGGTTGTCAGTTCACAATGAGGCTCCATTTAAATTTGTCACACATGGTCTGTGAGAGGCAAGCAGACGTCCGGCAAAATCACAGTCTGAAAAAATAGAGTCTGTCCGGGTTGTCAGAGATCCAACCACTCCAGCTCCAGGACGTAGATCAAGGTCAATTATTTCATTGGTCACACTGAGGCTCCTTTTACATGAAACTACAATGTTTAGACGCTATTGAGGCTCCTTTTACATGAACATTAAGTCCATACGCAAGCTCCCAATTTTGTCCAAACATCTATAGTTCATTCGCAAGCTCACAGTTGAAAAACAAAACATTGATAGTTCATAGTCTTGTGTCATAAAATGTGACACAAATTGTAAAGAATCAAATGTTCAGCCACTCCAGCTCCTCTATCTCCCCACGAAAAGTCCTCTTCTTGATGCCGTGGTCGAAGCAGATCTTATCATCTTTCTTAATGTCCGTGATGGCCTGAAAGAGCAGGACGTGCCTGTCTCCCCCCTGAAGCTTCACTATGCAGTGGCATGGCTGCACGTTGCACTTCTTCTTTGAATGTGTAATCGATCTCCCGATGGTTTCCAGAGACGGGTGGCACTCACAGGGGAAAGTCTCCGCATCGATGCAGATTTCGTCAGGGCCATGTTTGAAGAAAAACAGGTTTCCCAGCTGGTCCTGCGTCTCTGCCATCTCCCTGCCCTCAGCACCTGTGATCACCTTTCCGTGGAAATCACACAGGATGGAGCCCTTCCCGAAGGCCTTGGTTGCAACAACGCCTGTGGTCAAAAAGAGGGAGTCATTAATGTGCTGTTCAGTTATTATATTCATTTTATTTATGGATTTTACTGTGCTCATAAGACAGTTGTACATACCTTTCTGCTCCCCAAAGGCCTTCACAACCAGACCCGACCATTTCTGCCTGGTCACCCTCTTGATGATGCCCGGGTCACTCTCCGCCTGTGCTCTGCTGAGCGGCCTCCACTTCGCCATGATGTCCTCTGGACGAGGATGATTGGCTGTCCAGCCCTCTGCATCTATGACTTTAGCCACCATCGCTGCAGTTGGGGTACGTCTTGAGAATTTTGCTGTCAAAGAGAGCACATTTGAATTAAAATTCAGGTTCACACACTAGTTCAAAATGTTTCTGTTGGAGCAAATCTAATCATTGGATCATAAGGAAGTATATACATCTACACAAAAGATGTTGCTCCCGAAGGCTGTACTGCAGAGCCCTCCACTTATCATAAAAGACTCTGTCGGCGGGGAACCCAGCTTTTTCTCTCTGGGTCTTGTTGGGTGGTTTGCCAGTGATTCCCACAGGGAATGCCTGCTGGAAAGCATTAAAGTCCGGGGCTGGGCTGCCAACCTCTTCTTTCACCCGCCTTCTCTTCACTGCCTGGGTGCCCTCGTCACCAGAAGAGGAGCTGCAATATTGAAAAGGTCTGGAGGTTACACACTAAAAAACTGATGGATGAGCGTTGAGAGACATTATAATTATAACAGATTTATAACATAATTATATTACAGATAATTACATACCGTGTCAGGGAGCTGACAACGGCTGCTTCAGAGCTGCCACCGGCTGCTCCAGAAGGTTCACCCGCCATGCTGGTGGACGCCTGTTCTGAGTCCAAGTCTGCCTGTTCAGGAGCATTAGCCACAAAAAAGTCTCTTTGGCAAAGCTCTTCAAGAAGAGCCAGTCTGGATGGTCTGTAGGGGTAACGTTTCACCATCTCCTTGTAGTCCCAGTTCCTGGCTTGCCGTGTCCACGCCTTGGCAGACTCCTTTGCCCTATTTGTTTCCTCCATCCATTCTTCGGGTGTGTTCTTTTTCATACACACTCTGCTCAGATGCGTCGACAGCATCTCCTGTGGTTTCCCACACAGCAAGCAGTGAATGATGCGACGGTCGGATTTCTGTCTGTGAGACAAAGCAGACACACCAAAACTTACAAATCAAATGAATGAAGACAGTGAATTCTTAAAACAGAGGCCTAATGTGACCCTTGACCAGCAAAACTTAAAAAAGAGATAAAAACTTAAACCTTAAACTCTTACGTATGCAGCAGAACAGGGCATTGTCCTATTACCATTGAAATGGAGCTTAACAGAAAATACACAGCAAAAACTCCAGTGTTAAATTAACTCTCCTGGGAGTTTATATGACTCCACACTCAAGAGTGTTAAATTAACTCTGAAGCAGTGTTAAAGTTAATGAGATAATTAAGTGATTAATTGAGCAATGATTGACCAACATTGAAGACACCTGATGTTAACAAGTAGAATCACTGAAAGTGAAAAATCAAAATTATAAGTCACCATTATGGAGATCAGTGTTTGCTTCAGTGGGGCAGTCTGTCAACCCTTACATTTTATACTTTAGATATTGTTTTTGTCACAAAAGTCTGATGGGGCTGATCCACTGAGGGGCTGGAATGAAAGTTTTCATGACATCTTTTTGTGACGTGTTCTGCACGTCCGATATAGACATTAATGGATCCTTCGTACAAGGTTAAAAACAAGTTCAACATGTTTTCAACATAACTCATGGTCTTATTTAGACAATTTAAACTGTTTCTCGACCGAAGAAACACTCTCAGGATGCATTAAATTTACAATTTGAAATAAATTAGTTTATTTACATTGTTTAGATGTGGTTTAGATGGTGATATTTGTTTCATTTTAAGTCACCATTGTGGTGATGAGTGTTTGCTTTAGTTGGGCTCTTGGTCCCAATTCTTCTTACTTTAGCTTTTCTTTGGCTGTTGTAACTGTTTGCATAACACCATTGATTGTGCAGAGAAAGCCAAGAAAATTAAAAATTAGATGTCTTCAGATGCTTGCTGATGATGACAAAATCATCTAAACTTATGTTTTTATATCTGAAATTTATAATTATTCATCTCGTAGAACTGCATTATTTGGACCAGTAACTTTATAATGACCACTGCGTACAATATGTTTTAAGAAATTGAAACACATAGTCACACACAGATATCAAGATTTTGCATATGATTCTCAACGACGGTGACAACCAAAACAAAAAAGCCTGGGAATCGAGGATGTTTTGTACTATGAAAGCTACCCATCATGCATTGCGGCATGAAGCATTTTTTTTATTTATTGTCACCATTTTTGTGAATCATATGCAAAATCTTGATGTCTGTGTGTGACTAGATGGAACATTTTCTCAAAACATTGTGTAAATTTGCTTTTTGTCCAACTACTAGGCCAAATAATGCAGTTCCACAAGATTGGTGGTTATAAACTCCAGATACAAACACAAAAGTCTAAACACAACGTTAAATGCCCACTTTATATTGATTTTATCATCATCATCATCATCGTCAACACCGGACAAGGAGCTGATGAGAGCCAATTTTCGTGGCTTTCTCTGTCACAACAATGGTGTTATTCAAACACACAGTTACAACAGCCAAAGAAAAGCTAGAATACTAATTATTGGGACCAAGAGCCCAACTAAAGCAAACACTGATCACCACAATGGTGACTCAAAATGAAATAAATATCACCATCTAAACAATGTAAGGAAAAAAAATAAACATAAGTTTTAATTTAATGCATCCTGAGAGTGTTTATTTGGTCCAGAAACAGTATAAACCAGTATAGAGCATAAATAATGTTGAGAATGGCCACATTTGAAATAGTTTTTAACCTTGCACGAAGGATCCATTAACGTCTTTTTCAGATGTCCAGAACATGTCAAAAAAGACGTCATAAAAACTTTCATTCTGGCCCCTTAGTGGAAGTCTTTTCAAACTCTGCCTTTTGTGACAAAGACATTGAAAAACATCTTTTGGACATCATTTTGCTTAGTGAGTTATGTCAAACTATAATCAACACCACCTGATCACCTTTTCTCTAAGCAAATAATGATCACCATTATGGTGACTTCGAAAATGAGATTTTTCTTCTTCAGCGATTCTGCCTGTGATCATCAGGTGTCTTCAATGATGGTCAATTATCACTAAATTAATCACTTAATTAGCTCATTAACTTTAACACTCTTGAGTGTTAATTTAACACTCATTTTTTAACACTTTAACACTCTTGAGTCTGGAGTCAAATAAACTCCCAGGAGAGTTAATTTAACACTGGAGTTTTTGCTGTGTACACAAAAACACAAACATTACCTCTTCTCAGCTTGTCCTTCCATTTCAGCAAAATCCGATTCAGATTGTCTCAGCAGATCAGCAGAGTAGATAAAATCCAAGTGTTCTCAGCAGATCAGCAGAGTAGATAGAATCCAGATGTCTTTAGCAGAATCCAGGAGTCCTCAGCAGATCAGCACAGTAGAATCATTTGAAGAAAAGTGATTTCTCTAGCAGAATGCTTCCCAGATAAACCTCCTGAGTGTCTCAAACCAGCCAATCAGATCGCAGTATTATACAATGGGTGTCTGCCTCTGCGCAGACCTGATAATGGGCCATCATGAGATAGCTGAGCCATCAGTGAGCCATCAGTGAGCCATCAATGAGCCATCAGTTTTACTGCCTGAGCTTGTGAAATGAAACTGGTTAGTTCTAATGGTTTTTAAATGGGCAATCATATTTACTGCCAGGGATACTTAAGTGTTTGTTGGCTTAAGAGATGGAATTAATTTAAGTCCTGAGGGAAATAATCTTTCTCAACTCTTAATCTTTCCGAACTCACTGATTAATTTGATGCTAAAAGCAGAAAGAAAGCTTGAGATTTGAGTTAAATAAAGACGTTTTAGCACAGCAGAAACAGTAACGACAAAGGCCTGGGGTGAGTTCAGCGGTGACAGCCGCAACTTTAGTCTGTATTATCAACTCCCTGAACAAGATACAGATAATTCAATGCAAACACATTAAAGTGCAGGTCTCAAGCTTTCAATAGATGTGCAAAACTTGTCTGTAGCATAAACAATGACTGAGATGCGTTCATTTTAATAAAATAATCCAAGTTTAAAACTGGTAAAGTGCTCCCAGATTTTCACCACGGCAAAGAGGTCAGCTAACCTGATGACCTCTCATTCCCTCTATGAACATGGTAAAGCCAAATAAGTGTTGGGGTATGAAAGCACACATACCCCTAGATTGGTTTTATATTAAATAATAATATCAGGCTGTTTCATGTTTTTCCCAGCCTGAGAGAGCAGGGGTCACACAGGCCTCGAATTAGGCCTCTGAGCTTTACAGTGACTGCACTAAAAATGGCTGTACGAATTTGTTACTGCTTATTGCTGGTCAGAGAGGGGAAAAGATTATTTCCCTCAGGACTTAAATTAATTCCATCTCTTAAGCCAACAAACACTTAAGTATTCCTGTCAGTAAATATGATTGCCCATTTAAAAACCATTAGAACTAACCAGTTTGCTGATCTGCTGAGACAATCTGAATTGGATTTTGCTGAAATGGAAGGACAAGCTGAGAAGAGGTAATGTTTGTGTTTTTGTGTATTTTCTGTTGAGCTCCATTTCAATGGTAATAGGACAATGCCCTGTTTTGCTGCATATTTAAGAGTATTTTATTTCTTTTTTTTACTTATGTCTCATTCTTTCAGATCATTGTTTTCAATAACTGATTCTATATCATGTAATTTTGTTTTTAAGGTCCGCTGATCGTACCGTTGTGCACTGCTTGCAGTGCCACAAACCCCAGGAAAACCTTGCTGCTCACCTGTCCAGAGTCTGCATGAAGAAACGCACGCCCGAGGAGAGAGCGGCCAAAGGTTCAGAAAGCCAAGGCTTCGAGCAGAGAGTGGGTTCAGATGAACAGGACCTGGGACTACAACCAGATTGTGCAGACTGTGCGCTCCTGCCTGATCACCGCTCTCGGGTCATCATGGTCAAGGAGTTTCTTCAGCGTGGTTTTTTTTATCACGAACCAGCCCCGCGAGTCTGACTGTGATGAAGATGATGCTTCTGCTCCTTCATCTGATCTTCCTCAAACGCAAGGGCAATCCTTAAACGTTTTAAATGTAAATTCTTTTCTCACTTTATGTTATTGATAACTTTAATAGTCTTGTCTGTTATGTTTAATCCAAACAGCCGGTTGGTTCAGACGGCTCCTGGCATTAAACACTGCCAGAAGATCGTGAGAGTGGCGAAGCCGGACGTGCTCAGGATCCAGAGGGACCTGCAGGCGGGCAGAGAGCTCTCCAACACGGACCAGACGCTCTACCGCTACTACTGCGAGGCGCTCTTGGTGTTTGTCCACATGCAGGGTCCCAGAGCTGTGGAAGCCTTGACGGTGAGTTCATCTACTCTAACCAGTTTACACTTCGGATGTGCTTTAATATTGGCACACTTGTGCATTTGTAAATAACGCCTTTTCAATATTTTCCAGGATGCCGAGTGGGTGAACAAGACCAAGCTGGGTGACAGATTTGTGATCGGCGTACAGAGGGAGAAAACCTTGAGTATGCAGATCGCTCTGACCCAAGAGGAGGAAGCTGTAAGTTCCCTTTCGTAGTCACTTCGAGTTACGTCAGAAGTGACGGAGATTGGGGGTTTCGCATAGAAAGCCAATCCTCTTCGAGTATTTAAACACGAGCCAATGGCATGCAATGCCTTGGGGCTGCGGAAATTTGCATAGCGTACTCCGCCCTACTCCGTGAGTATAAAAGGAGGAAGTGAACGCAACCGCAGTATGTTTTTCGCTTCGGAGCCAAGAGAACCTCTTCACTCCTGAAAGCTATTACAAGACTCTTCGAGACGAGCGTCCTCTTCAGTGTTGGTGTGACGGCGGTACCCAGCGAGTTTCTGCATTGCCTGTGATCTGTGCAGTGGTCTGCCAGACTTTGCGCTTCTCCCTGGTCGCCTCAGCGCTGAAAGAGTGAATTTCCTCCTCTCTGTAAAAGAGCTACACGCGGCACGTCTTTTTAAAGACGGTTCGCCCGTGTTCTTCTGGATGCGGTCGATTTCTGTCGTCATCTGATGGTCGCGATCGCTGCTCTGTATGCCTGGGCATTCAGCATGCAGCAGCAGCGTTCGTGGATGACTCATGTTCCTGCTATGGGGACATGACCATCTCCACACTGAGGTTAAAAAAAAAAAAAAAAGATATATATATATATATATAAAAAAATTATATTTTATATATAGAATATATATTTTTATATATATAAAAAAAAAAAAAAAAATCTCACTAGAGTGAGAGCCCCGGTCCCCCTTACTCGATCGGCTTCCTTCACGAAAGGGGGCCCGTCGACCGGGGACCCGGCGAATTAACGGTGACGGTGTGGCATAAGCCCCGATGATTTCTCGGGCCACACCTCCCGCCTCAGTGCGTGAGCCAGCGAGCGTTAGTTCGATTCAGTCGGCTGCCTCTTCAGTGGTACCGGCTGCTTCGAGCAGCGCTCCAGATGATGATGTGATGTCGATCGCAGCATCACTAGGTGGGCTACAGTCCTCGGGAGATGAGGATGCGGCTGCGCTGCCCCCTTCGGGAGAGCCAGCGCTGCCCGTGTCGGATCCCGAGCTGACGGCATGCTGTCTCAAGCCGCTGGGAGTATTGGGTTAGAGTGGCATCCTCCATTCTCCCCCGATCTCTCACGGAGGGATAATTGGTTTTTGGACAAAGCTGCCGCCGCGAGGCCACGGCCAACTCCATTGCCTTTTTTTCCCCGAGCTGCATGCGGAGTTTTCGCGCTCTTGGGGGACTCCTCTGTCCACTCGAGACCGCGATCTCTCCCCCGCCTTTCCCCCCTCGATGGGGGGGCCGCCCGTGGGTGCACTGGGATGCCCCCGCTGGAGCGTTCTGTTGCGATACAGCTGTGTCCACAGGGCGCCTCCTCCGTGGTCCTCCTAGGCACCCATCCAAAGCCTGTAGGTTCTCGTCTGCCATGGCGGCGCGTTCCTATAGAGCGGCGGGACGGGCGGCCTCCGCTTTGCATGCGATGAGCACTGTGCAAGCGCAGATGCTCAGAGATATGCTCGAGGGCGGGACTGATCCAACGGCATTCGAAGATTTGCGGTCCGCCACTGACCTTGCTCTCCAAAAGGGCAACGAAAGTGGCCGCTCGCGCCGTTGGTCAGGTGATGGCCACTAGTGTGGTCCAGGAGCGTCAACCTGGCAGACACTCGGAGCGCTGAGCGGATTCGTCTGCTCGACGCCCTTCTCTCCCAGGTTGGCCTTTTTTGGCGGTGCAGTCGAGAACTCTTGCCCAGCAGTCTCCACTGCCCAGGAGCAGACGGAGGCAATCAAACATGTTCTGCCCCGACGACCAGCTGCTGCCTCCACCCAGTCGTCGGCACAGATGCCTCCCGCTGCTCGCCGCCGAGGACGCCCCCCGCGGCTCCCCTGCCTCCCGCCCCGCCCCAGCAGCAGCCTTCATCCGGGCCACGGCGTGGAGGAGGCCGCCGGCAGGCGTCACAGCCCCCTCAGGCCGCACACCCCGCTAAACGCCAGGTAAGCGATGATCCTGATACGGGCTGCTCAGTGATGGAGTTGAGTTTTTCCCCAGGAGGCGGGAGCAGGCCCCCTCCTGCCCCCGGTGGAGGGCCGGGGGGAAAATCTTTCGTTTTCAGTTCCCGCTGCTCGCCCACGGGTGGGCAGCGCCCTGAGTTGGTTAAGAAAGACTTGACATCATCACTGAGCCCACAGACTGGAATGAGTGCGCTCGACGTTCCAGTGCGTCAGCCCACACATTCCTCTCTGTCTCTGAGGGTGCGGAAGGGTGCGAGTGTCGTCCCCGGGCTACGCCAATCCCTTCCCCCTCTGTCGCCAGACCCCCGGCGGAACGGACCCCCGTGGAACGCTCCGCTTTCCCTGGTCCCTTCCGTCGGGGAGCGGGCTTCGACGCATCCGAGCGGGGTCATCCCTGCACGCGTGCCAGTCGACCCGCCACGCTGCCCCTCCGGGGACGTCTGTGGTTCACATGACCCCGTTGGCTCACTTCCTGGAAGCCTGGCTAGTGCTTCCCGGGATATCCCGCTGGGTCATCAGAACGATCAGATTCGGCTACGCGATTCAGTTCGCACGGTCTCCTCCCCGCTTCAGGGGAGTTCGCTCCACGATAGTTGGTGGCAATGCCCCACTCCTGAGAGCGGAGATTGCGACCCTGCTGGCGAAGGGTGCAATCGAGACGGTCCCTCCAGCCGAGGTGGAGTCCGGGTTTTACAGCCCCTACTTCATTGTCCCCAAGAAGACCGGTGGGTTACGACCGATCCTGGACCTGCGCATTTTGAACCGTTCTCTCCATCGACTACCGTTCAAAATGCTCACGGCCAAACGCATTTTCGAATGTGTTCGGTATCAGGATTGGTTTGCAGCGATCGACCTGAAGGACGCGTACTTCCATGTGTCCATCTTACCTCGACACAGACCGTTTCTTCGGTTTGCCTTCGAGGGCCAGGCATATCAGTACGCCGTTCTCCCATTCGGGTTAGCTCTGTCCCCTCGCGTCTTCACGAAGATCGTCGAGGCAGCCCTTGTTCCCCTTCGCGAACACGGGGTTCGCATCCTGAATTATCTCGACGACTGGCTGATACTAGCACACTCTCGAGCTCAGCTTTGCGAACACAGAGACTTGGTGCTCCGGCACCTAGCCCGTTTGGGCCTTCGGGTCAACCGGGAAAGAGCAAACTTTGCCCCGTGCAGAGGATCTCTTTTCTCGGCATGGAGATAGACTCGGTCGCCATGTCCGCGCAGCTCACGAACGAGCGTGCGCACTCACTGCTGACTTGTCTTCGACAGTTCGAGGGCAAGAGTGCGGTTCCACTGAAACTATTTCAGAGGCTCCTGGGGCATATGGCATCCGCGGCCGCGGCAACGCCGCTCGGTTTGCTTCATATGAGACCGCTTCAGCTGTGGCTTCGCGATCGAGTCCCGAGGTGGGCATGGCATCGCGGCTCGCTCCGAGTTCCAGTGACTCCAGCGTGCCGCCGAACCTTCTTCCCGTGGTCGAACCTCAGCTTCTTACGGACCGGCGTCCCTATTCAGCGAGTTTCCAGGCATCTCGTTGTCTCCACGGATGCATCTACCACGGGTTGGGGTGCCATGTGCAATGGGCATGCAGCCGCCGGTTCCTGGACAGGAGCCCAGCGCCTCATGCACATCAATTGCCTCGAGCTGTTGGCAGTACGGCTCGCCCTACACCGCTTCCGAGCGTTGCTCAAGGGCCAGCATGTGCTTGTCCGCTCAGACAACACTACGGCAGTAGCGTACATCAACCACCAGGGGGGTCTACGCTCACGCCAGTTGTCGCAGCTCGCCCGCCACCTCTTGATATGGAGTCAGAAGCACCTGAGGTCCCTTCGTGCAGTTTACATTCCTGGAGACCGGAACTGGGCAGCCGACGAGCTGTCCCGGGTCCGCCCCATCTCCGGCGAATGGCGACTCCATCCCCAGTCGGTCCAGCTGATTTGGGACGAGTTCGGGGAGGCACAGATAGACCTGTTCGCCTCTCGGGACTCGTCCCACTGCGCCCAGTTTTATTCTCTGACCCGCGGCACTCTCGGCTCGGATGCGCTGGCGCACAGCTGGCCACGGGGCCCACGCAAGTATGCGTTTCCCCCAGTGAGCCTCCTTGCACGGGTGTTGTGCAAGATCAAGGAGGACGAGGAGCAGGTCTTGCTGGTAGCCCCCTACTGGCCCACCAAGACGTGGTTCTCCGATCTCTTGCTCCTCGCGACAGCACCTCCTTGGCCTATTCCTCTGAGACAAGACCTACTCTCTCAGAGACGGGGCACTCTGTGGCACCCTCGTCCCGATCTTTGGAGGCTGCACGTGTGGCTCCTGGACGGCACGAGGCAGGTTTGAGTTCGCTGCCACCTGCGGTGGCGGCAACCATCACTTCCGCAAGAGCGTCGTCCACGAGACACCTTTATGCGTTGAAGTGGAACCTCTTCGTCAATTGGTGCTCTTCTCGCGGAGAAGACCCCCGGAGATGTTCGATCAGTGTCGTGCTTTCCTTCCTGCAAGAAGGGTTGGAGCGCAGGCTGTCGCCCTCCACCCTTAAGGTTTACGTCGCGGCCATTGCCGCTTCTCATGAAGCAGTGGAAGGTAAGTCCTTAGGGAAGCACGACCTGGTCATCAGGTTCCTGAGGGGAGCGAGGAGGCTGCATCCGCCTCGTCCTCCCCTCGTACCCTCTTGGGACCTCTCGGTAGTTTTAAGTGCTCTGCAGAGGCATCCCTTTGAGCCTTTGCAATCGGTAGAGTTAAAGTTTCTGTCCATGAAGACAGCACTCCTGGTTGCATTGGCCTCCATCAAGAGGGTGGGGGACCTGCACGCATTCTCCGTTGACGAAGCGTGCCTGGAGTTCGGGCCGGCTTACTCTCACGTGATCCTGAGACCCCGGCCTGGATATGTGCCCAAGGTTCCCACCACTCCCTTCCGGGACCAGGTGGTGAACCTGCAAGCGCTGCCCCCGGAGGAGGCAGACCCAGCCTTGGCACTGCTCTGTCCGGTACGTGCTCTCCGCACCTATGTCGACAGAACGCAGTGTTTCAGGACCTCAGACCAGCTCTTTGTCTGTCATGGAGGGAGCCAGAAGGGAAGGGCTCTCTCAAAGCAACGGCTGTCCCACTGGATTGTGGATGCCATTGCTTTGTCTTACCAGCAGCAAGGCCTTCCGTGCCCCCTTGGTGTGACGGCCCATTCCACTCGGAGTGTGGCCTCCTCTTGGGCTTTAGCGCACGGCGCCTCGCTAACAGACATCTGCAGAGCTGCAGGCTGGGCGACACCCAACACCTTCGCCAGATTCTATAATCTGCGAATTGAGCCGGTATCCTCTCACGTACTCGTTTCGGCCAGTTCTGGATCCGCTCAGGTGTCTTCGCTTGCTCGCCACTCCACTCCCCGGACTGGATAAGTGCGATATTTCCTCAGTTCTTCCATTGAAGCCTTGAGTCCTCCAGCACCGACGATGCGGGCACCACTGCTGTGGCTCTGGATGCTGGCTAGGTGCCTCCATGCGTACGGTTCCCCCTTGGTAACCGTCTCATGTGTATTATCCACTGTAAGCCTCTCTGAGCATGTGTCTTCCCTTGGCAAGCCATCTGCCACCCTGGAGCTGAAATTAGTAGCCACCTGCGGTTGGTGCTCCAGTGATTCCATATGTGTTCCTATGTGGCCATATGTGTATTCGTAAGTCCTCCCTTCGGTAGGCAGCTGGTAGCATGTCCCCTTCGGGATATGTTTCCCAGTGTACCTTGGTAATCCTGTGTCTAAGTCGGATCCCCTAAGGAAAACAGGTAAGGCTCGGGGGTTCAGACTTTCGCAGGGCACTGGAAGACAGCCTGAAGTTGGCGTGATGGCACAGACCCCCAATCTCCGTCACTTCTGACGTAACTCGAAGTGACTACGAAAGGGAACGTCTCGGTTACGTATGTAACCCTCGTTCCCTGAGTAGGGAACGGAGACGTTACGTCTCCCTGCCACTTCTGCTGTATCGCTGGGTAGATGCCGAGTTCAGTCTTGGCTCCTCAGCGAAGACATACTGCGGTTGCGTTCACTTCCTCCTTTTATACTCACGGAGTAGGGCGGAGTACGCTATGCAAATTTCCGCAGCCCCAAGGCATTGCATGCCATTGGCTCGTGTTTAAATACTCGAAGAGGATTGGCTTTCTATGCGAAACCCCCAATCTCCGTCACTTCTGACGTAACGTCTCCGTTCCCTACTCAGGGAACGAGGGTTACATACGTAACCGAGACGTTTTACTGTACAAACTGTTGATTTCTCACCACCATTGTTTTAAATGGAATAACTCATCTGTCTTTTTTACGTAGTGCTTGGAGCTGTACTTCAGGCGCATCAGGCCTGAGAACATTCAGCCGGAGAAACTCTGCAATAGTTTCTTTGTTTCGTCATCCGGCGTGGAGGTTGTGTCTCTCGGGACATGAATCGGCTCCATATATTGTAAGTGCCTTACACGGGTCCATGTGTGTGTGTGTGTGTGTGAACGGATACACTTCTTTGTATCTTGCCTCATCACAGTCACATAACAATTAATATTCCCTTTTTGTTTCTGCAGGTACAAGCTGGCTCCTTTCTCTGCCCAGTGTGTGCGGAGGGCTGTTGAGGAGGCTGCAGAAAAGCTCCCGGCGCAGCAACAGGAGGCGCTGCACCATTACCTGGCCATCAGCACTGGTGCGGTCCGGCCGCAGGATGTCGTCGACGCAGCTCTGCTGCTGGAATCATTAGTCAGGTATACATCTCTTCATCCAACCATGGCATTACTCATCACAAACAATTAGCACAACAAAAATAGCAAGTTGTCATTCATAATTTTTTGGTATATTATAAACCGTGTATTCCTCTCTCATACAGCACTTCTGCAGACGAGACTTCCTCGGCCACAAGCTGTGCAGCTGGACCATCTGGGAAGAGCAATATGGCGATATGTTTCGTGGCAATATTTCCTGTTTCGCCGGAGGGTCAGCCGCCATCCAAGAAGCAGCGCGTCGAATCAGGCTTTCCAGATGACCGCGGTTTTTACGATAAGTGGCGGATTACCCAGTATGCCCAGAGAGAGCGATATCTGCTGTGTGAGTCTCTGAATCCATCAATAGAGCATTGAGACTCATTAACTCAACACAAAAACCAGGTCATTCATTTACAGTGACTCACATGAGTAACGTTATTTCATTCTGTCTTTCAGCACATTTCACAGTCCGCAAGCCTTCAGCCGCAAAGGTGGCACAGCTTATTACACAGGAGGGGTGGAAGGTCAACTGTCCCAAGCCGGAGGACATCGAACGGCTGTGGACACCACCTTCGAAGGCAGCAGTTGAAGATGACAAGTTCATCCTTCGCTGTGTGTCTGAGCAGAACTGGTCGGGCATGGCCATAAAAGACTTTGGTGACGAGCGTGGTTTTGGTAAGAAAACCTTTCATTTGTCTTGTAAGGGCAGAAAAAAACAATAATGTAAAATGTACAATTTAGCAGCCAATAACTGCAGCAAGAACTACATTTACATTCTGAACTGTTTGTCTACATGTAATTGTCACCAGGTGACGAAGGGCGGAACCATGAACGCGGTGTTGTTTCCATGGGGAGCTAATTTAATGTAACACCCCGCCGGTTGCCCCATGAAAAACAGTTCGGCTGGATTCCGCAAAGGAGAAACGAGTGGCAGCTGTGAGATGGGCGGAGATTGAATCATCACGCGATGATCACGAGGGGGAGCTAATTTAATGTAACACCCCGCCGGTTGCCCCATGAAAAACAGTTCGGCTGGATTCCGCAAAGGAGAAACGAGTGGCAGCTGTGAGATGGGCGGAGATTGAATCATCACGCGATGATCACGAGGGGGATCATAAAAGCGGATGTTCGAGTGAAGAGGGCAAGCGGCAGGGGACGGAGGAATCCACGGCAGGGAAGGAGCCTGAAAACAGCAGTTCAACCCGGATGGAGAAGGAGAGACAGCAGTAACAGTAAAGTGCCATTGGAGATCCTCATTATCTGACTCCGGTCTCACACCGTATATAAACGACCAGTGAATTTGCCCTGGATCTTTGTGCATTCTGAGGTTGCCTATTGAGGTCTTCTGTTTGATATTGTGGTAACCTTTTTATGGCAGTGGTGTGTGCGTAGTATACTCTCCATACAGTGTGGACTCCATCGGCACGAGAGGAGGGAGCTGGCCGGGATCAAGAGTGGAGATCTTATTCACTGCGAGTGGTGTGAGTTGCAGTGCCTAGAGTGAAGTGACTAGTGTGGAGTGATCACATATGATTATTTGAAGTGATTGATGTTTGCACTGGGGTGAGGATTGTTGTGTCTGTTCGTGCCCCCAGCCGTCCTATTCCAGAATTAACCCCTTACTGTGAGCTGAGTATGCACTGTGCAGGATTGTGCCTCCAGTCCATCCAGTGTGAAGAGGAGTCGTGAGATGTTTATGCACTGCTGTTTGACTTCCCTGTCCTAAATAAGAACCAGCGCCTGTCCATTGAGTCTCTCATATTGAAAGCCTGAATCTGCCCACCAAGTCTTTCATGCTGAAGTCAGCCACCTGCTGTGAGTACGTACATACGATTGACTTGAAGACGACTTGTGAAATGTTTATGCATTGCTGTTTGACTTCCCTGTCCTAAATCAGAACAGCATTTTCTCTATATTCTGGCTGTCTGAAGAGGAACTGCCGTGCGAATTCCAGAATAGCATCTGCTCTATACTTACCCCTGGCTGTCCGAAGAGGAACTGCCGTGTGAATTCCAGAACAGCATCTGCTCTATACTTACCCCTGGCTGTGTGAAGAGGAACTGCCGTGTGAATTCCAGAACAGCATCTGCTCTATACTTACCCCTGGCTGTCTGAAGAGGAACTGCCGTGTGAATTCCAGAACAGCATCTGCTCTATACTTACCCCTGGCTGTCTGAAGAGGAACTGCCGTGTGAATTCCAGAACAGCATCTGCTCTATACTTACCACTGGCTGTCCGAAGAGGAACTGCCGTGTGAATTCCAGAACAACATCTGCTCTATACTTAACCCTGACTGTCTGAAGAGGAACTGCCGTGTGAATTCCAGAACAGCATCTGTTCTATACTTACCCCTGGCTGTCTGAGGAGGAGCTGTTGTGTGAATTCCAGATCAGCATCCGCTCTATACTTACCCCTAGCAGCCAAGAAGAAGAAACATCCAGGTTTAGTTTACGAAATTTTAATTCAATAAAATCCTTTTACATTTGATACCTTGTTTGTGGTCATGGTGTTTCTGGGTAACTCCTCGAGGTGGTACGCTCATAGGGGTGGTCTGCAACAGGGGGGGCCATCCCGACCTGTGACAGAATTAGCGTAGTCGGCAGGGTAACCACCTCGAGTTGAGCGACCAGAGACACCCGATGGCAGACGAAGAGTTGCCAGCGGCCCGGCCTCAAGTCACGCCCATTTTTATGGGAGCCCCATGGGCACGAAGGTATGGAGGATCAGGGTCAGAGCTGAGCTTGTCAGAGTGGAAAGCCCAAGTTGAATATCTGGCAAGAATCCAGGGGCTAAGTGCCTCCCAGACATTGCAGTTTGTCCTAAATTCACTTGAGGGAGAGGCTCGGAGGGAAGTACAGGCTGCACCAGAAGAGACTCGGGCTACGGCACAGGCGGTCTTCGATTTCTTGACTGGACAGTATGGCGATACTACTCCCGTGGCCGTCCTCCGGACTCAGTTCTTTAATTGTAAACAAGGACCCCGGCAAACCCTACGGGCCTATGCTCTGCAACTACGAGAACAGTATACCAGGCTGCCAGGCTGAAGGGGAGGCGCGACCATGGTCTGGGAGGGGAAGAGACCCTGTTGCGCAACCAATTCCTCCTGGGACTTAGGGAAGGCCCCATTCATTAGAGTTTACGGATACAGCTCCGCCGAAATCCCGAATTGACGTTCGAGGAGTTGCGGAGAGAGGCGCTGGCTTTGGAATTGGACCATGCGGAAGCGGTGGACCCCTCTGTTTGTATGGCTGTCAGTGGGGCCCGGGACTCAGTCTGGGCCATCCGATTGGAAGCAGACCTTTCGGGCTGAACTCATGAAAGACGTCCGGGAACAAATGACCGAGCTGTCCAAGACTCTTTTGGAGGAGCTCCGTCGAGACCGGCCAAGTCCATTGCCCTTGCCTCGAGAGCGTTCTTACTCCGACGGGAGTCGAGATAGAGGGAGACGTCTATCTCGGCCTGCGGGGCCTAGGTTCCAGTGGGATAACCAGGGTCATCCAATTTGCAATAACTGTGGAGAGCCTGGACACTACCGTCGCCAGTGTGGCACTCGCCGCAGCTCACAGGGGGGTTTTTAGAGTCACCAGCCACTGTGGGTCAAGTGGTCGGGACCCCTTTAAGTGACCCTTCTTTACCTGCTTCTCCTAGAGACCGGCTAGTCGGGCATTGCCCCCTTGTGGAGATCCAGGTGAATGGCATCAAGGTCCAGTGCCTGGTTGACACCGGGTCCCAAGTCACCCTATTCTCTGAAAGCCTGTCTAAAGAACTGTTCAGTGCTCCATGTCTACAGGAGGCAGAGGCCCCCTGGCTTACCTTACGAGGGGCAAACGGACTGGACATTCCGTACATCGGTTACCTGGTTACAGACCTGGAGATTCGTGGGGTCACTGTACAACAGAAGGGAGTTGTGGTCATCCGGGACCATTGTCTGGGTATGCATCGAGCCCTCCTCGGTATGAATGTAATTGCAGATTGTTGGGAGGAAGTGTTCCAGACTCGTCCTCTTCAGACTATTGCTCCAGCTGAAGAACGGTAATGGGAACGAATTGTCGCAGACTGTCGCTGGGTCCACGCCGCCAGTTCCCAGGGGGGTCGTGAGTGTACTGCACGGATTGCGTGTCGATATGCCCTGTCTATCCCGGCTCGGAGTGAGGCCGTTATATGGGCTCAGTTACCCGTCCAAGCATATGGGCCAGAAGAGTGGGTGCTTATTGAACCCCACTTGGACTGTCAGATCGTTGACGTGGCCCGAGGGCTGGCTGCGGCCAGGCGAGGCCGAGTCCCTGTGAAGGTACGGAATGAGAATCTCTACCCAGTCCACCTGTACCGCCAGCAGCGACTGGCCCGGGTTACTCCGGTGAGTCCCCAACAAGTGAGGGAAGGTGGGGGAGTGAGCTTTAGCCAAGTGAGTCCCACTGTAGTTGAGGTGGCCCTGGCACGAGTGAATCAGCTGGTGGAACTGTTAGGAGAGGATGCCGGCCCATCTTCTGGGGGAGTCCCTGCGAGGGGAAGGGCTGGAAGACAGTCAGACGCAACAACTCCAGGAGCTCTTGGCGAAGTGGGCACACGTATTTTCTACACATGATGAGGATTATGGCCGCACCGCCATCGTGAAACATCAGATCCCTACTGGTGATGCTGCACCAAGCCGGGAGCGGTACCGTACTGTGCCACCGACCCTCTATTCCGAGGTTCGTACCTTGTTGAAGGGGATGCTGGAGAAAGGGGTCATCTGGGAGAGCAGTAGCCCTTGGGCGGCTCCGATCGTCTTGGTGCGAAAGAAGACCGGAGCTTGGAGGTTCTGCGTGGATTACCGCCGACTGAACCAAGTCACCTCGAAGGATGCCTTTCCGCTACCGCGGATCGAGGACTCACTTACCAGCCTGACACAAGCCGCGTGGTATTCCACTTTAGATCTGGCCAGTGGATATTGGCAGGTACAGGTGGAGGAGGAAGACCGAGAAAAGACTGCATTTACTACCCCTTTTGGGCTCTTCGAGTGGGACCGGATGCCGTTTGGCCTTTGCAACGCTCCAGCTACCTTCCAAAGGCTGATGCAACGGTGTCTGGGTGGCCAGTTAGTGGATTCCACATTGGTATATCTAGATGATGTCATTGTTTACTCTCCTGACTTCGCATCCCATCTTCAGCACTTGGAACGAGTATTTCCGGCCATGGAGAAGTACGGACTGAAGTTGCAACCAGATAAATGCCAGCTATTTCGTAAAGAAGTGGAATTTCTGGGCCACTGTGTAAGTGCCTCTGGAGTCTCAGTGGACCCAGAAAAAGTGTCTGTTGTACAGGAGTGGGGTGTACCAAAGACAGTGCGACAAGTGAGGTCCTTCTTAGGTTTCGTGGGGTATTATCGGCGGTACATTAAGGGTTTCTCTAAGATCGCCAGACCATTAAATCAGCTCCTTGCGGGTACAGGCCGTCCCCGTGGTCGCGGGTCCCCTCCTGTTGCTTGGGACTCCGCCTGCGATGTGGCCTTTCGGAGGCTCAAACAGGAGCTGCTTCAGGCCCCAATTCTGGCCTATGCGGACTTCACCCAGCCGTTTATCCTATATACAGATGCTAGTAACCTCGGCTTAGGAGCAGTGCTGCCCCAGCGGCAGAAGGGAGTGGAACGAGTGATTGCCTACGCAAGCCGAAGCCTTCACCCCGCTGAGCGAAATGATTCCAACTACAGCTCATTTAAAATCGAATTGCTGGCTATGAAGTGGGCAATGAGCGAGAAATTCAAAGACTATCTATGGGGAGCGAAGGTACTGGTGATAACGGATAATAACCCACTAGTCCACTTGCGGACAGCTAAATTGGGGGCAGTCGAACAGCGCTGGGTAGCGCAACTGGCTAATTATGATTACGAACTTCAGTATCGGCCGGGGCGGGAGCACACTAATGCTGACGTAATGTCCAGACTTCCAGGGGCCGAAGGCCGGAGCGTCCCAATGGAGACCAGGAAGGAGCGTGAGGAGGGACTCATGGTAGGAATTGTGGAAGCACCGGGCCTCCAGCCAGAGGAAGCCCCCACTAGTTGGGGCTGGGACCCTGAGCGGTGGAAGGGACGGCAGGAGGTAGACGCTGGGCTGCTGGCAATACGGTCCTGGTTGACACAGGGGCTGCAGCCGGAGAGGACAGAACGCCGGGCCCAGACATGGGCTGTGAGAAAACTCTTGGGGCAGTGGGAGAGGCTCTATCTGCGGGATGGGGTGGTCTGCCGGACCATCCAAGATGCCGAGCGGGGCGAAGCAGTCTGCCAGGTGGTTGTACCAGAGGGCCAGGTTCAGGCTCTTCTGCAAGCTTACCACACTCAGTTGGGACACCAAGGGCAAGAGAGGACGTTATCTTTGCTGAGAAGGCATTTCCATTGGCCAGGGATGGAGGCGTCAGTCAACTCATTCATCCGGGACTGCCCGCGCTGCACGCTCTTCAAAACAAGAAAAGAGATGAGAGCCCCACTGGTCCCGATACGAGCCAAAGCCCCTCTGCACATCGTGGCCATGGACTACTTGACACTGAGTCGACCGGCGGACCGTATCCAGAATATCCTTGTGGTAACTGATCTGTTTACAAAATACGCTTGGGCCATTCCAACTTTGGACCAGACTGCCATCACCACTGCAAATGCCTTGTGGAAGACAGTATTCCAGCCATTTGGGTGCCCAGAGACCCTTCATTCGGATCAAGGGCCGAACTTTGAATCTAAGGTTATTCAGGAACTGTGCCAGCACCACGCCGTACCACCCTCAGGGAAACGGGGGATGTGAGCGGTTCAACCAGACCCTGTTGGGCTTATTGGGAACACTGGACACAGACCGTCAGAGTAACTGGGTGGATAATCTTCCCGCTCTGGTCCAGGCTTATAACAATAGTGTGCACAGTACAACTGGGTACGCACCGACGTACTTGATGTTTGGGAGACATGTACGCTTGCCCACGGATTTGCTGCTTGGAACGGCAGCGGCAGGAGAAGTTATGAGCCTGAATGATTGGGCCGGCAAGCACCATCAGCAACTTCATTCGGCATACGAAGAGGTCACTAAGAGAATAAACACAGCTGCTGCTAAGAATAAGCGTTTATATGACCGGAGAGGCCCCGCTGTTACCCGGGGAGAGAGTTTTGGTGCGGGACAATCGGCGCCAAGGAAAGGGCAAGCTGAGCGACCGGTGGGAGGCTCAGCCTTATGTGGTGCAACGCCAGCAACGTCTCGACCAGCCGGTGTACACCATCCGTCCAGAGGGGAAGTCGGGCCCAGAGCGGGTCATACATCGGAATCTAATCCGCCCCTGCCTGAACTATCCAAAACCTTTGGTGGAGGCTCCCTCCGACCCGGTGGCACCCCAGCCACCCTTAGTAGGCTGGGCAGTTGTTCCGAGAGCTCCAACTATTGAGCCAAGGGGGGTAGGTCCTGCCTCTCCTCCGAGACGATCTCAACGGGAAAACCGAGGACAACCCCCGGAGAGGTATGGGGACTGGGTCTCGGGACCTGGTTCTAGGGACTAGAACGGACTGGTGGGGAGGATGTCACCAGGTGACGAAGGACGGAACCATGAAAGTGGTGTTGTTTTCATGGGGAGCTAATTTAATGTAACACCCCGCCGGTTGCTCCATGAAAAACAGTTCGGCTGGATTCCGCAAAGGAGAAACGAGCGGTAGCTGTGAGATGGGCGGAGATTGAATCATCGCGTTCACGAGGGGGATCATAAAAGCAGATGTTCGAGTGAAGAGGGCAAGCGGCAGGGGACAGAGGAATCCACGGCAGGGAAGGAGCCTGAAAACAGCAGTTCAACCCGGATGGAGAAGGAGAGACAGCAGTAACAGTAAAGTGACATTGGAGATCCTCATTATCTGACTCCGGTCTCACACCGTATATAAACGACCAGTGATTTTGCCCTGGATCTTTGTGCATTCTGAGGTTGCCTATTGAGGTCTTCTGTTTGATATTGTGGTAACCTTTTTATGGCAGTGGTGTGTGCGTAGTATACTCTCCATACAGTGTGGACACGCTGTTCCATCGGCACGAGAGGAGGGAGCTGGCCGGGATCAAGAGTGGAGATCTTTTTCACTGCGAGTGGTGTGAGTTGCAGTGCCTAGTGTAAAGTGACTAGTGTGGAGTGATCACATATGATTATTTGAAGTGATTGATGTTTGCACTGGGGTGAGGATTGTTGTGTCTGTTCGTGCCCCCAGCCGTCCTATTCCAGAATTAACCCCTTACTGTGTGCTGAGTATGCACTGTGCAGGATTGTGCCTCCAGTCCATCCAGTGTGAAGAGGAGTCGTGAGATGTTTATGCACTGCTGTTTGACTTCCCGGTCCTAAATAAGAACCAGCGCCTGTCCATTGAGTCTCTCATATTGAAAGCCTGAATCTGCCCACCGAGTCTCTCATGCTGAAGTCAGCCACCTGCTGTGAGTACGTACATACGATTGACTTGAAGACGACTTGTGAAATGTTTATGCATTGCTGTTTGTCTTCCCTGTCCTAAATCAGAACCAGCACCTATCCATTGAGTCTCTCATATTGAAAGCCTGAATCTGCCCACCGAGTCTCTCATGCTGAAGTCAGCCACCTGCTGTGAGTACATACATACGATTGACTTGAAGACGACTTGTGAAATGTTTATGCATTGCTGTTTGTCTTCCCTGTCCTAAATCAGAACCAGCACCTATCCATTGAGTCTCTCATATTGAAAGCCTGAATCTGCCCACCGAGTCTCTCATGCTGAAGTCAGCCACCTGCTTGGAGTACATACATACGATTGACTTGAAGACGACTTGTGAAATGTTTATGCATTGCTGTTTGACTTCCCTGTCCTAAATCAGAACAGCATCTGCTCTATACTTACCTCTGGCTGTCTGAAGAGGAACTGCTGTGTGAATTCCAGAACAGCATCTGCTCTATACTTACCCCTGGCTGTCCGAAGAGGAACTGCCGTGTGAATTCCAGAATAGCATCTGCTCTATACTTACCCCTGGCTGTCTGAAGAGGAACTGCCGTGTGAATTCCAGAATAGCATCTGCTCTATACTTACCCCTGGCTGTCTGAAGAGGAACTGCCGTGTGAATTCCAGAACAGCATCTGCTCTATACTTACCCCTGGCTGTCCGAAGAGGAACTGCCGTGTGAATTCCAGAACAGCATCTGCTCTATACTTACCCCTGGCTGTCTGAAGAGGAACTGCCGTGTGAATTCCAGAACAGCATCTGCTCTATACTTACCCCTGGCTGTCTGAGGAGGAGCTGTTGTGTGAATTCCAGATCAGCATCCGCTCTAATCTTACCCCTAGCAGCCAAGAAGAAGAAACATCCAGTTTTAGTTTACGAAATTTTAATTCAATAAAATCCTTTTACATTTGATACCTTGTTTGTGGTCGTGGTGTTTCTGGGTAACTCCTCGAGGTGGTACGCTCATAGGGGTGGTCTGCAACAGGGGGGGCCATCCCAACCTGTGACATAATGTTTGTTCATTAATTAAAAAATGTAATGTGTTCTCATTCTTTTAGGAGTCGTGGCAACTCAGACTTTTTCAAAGAACGACAGTTAAAGCCGGAAAGAGAGATCTCTGCGTCGACGCCCAGACCTTTCCGTGCGAGTGCCACCCTGGCAAAGACACCGTTGGGAGGAGGATAAACCACTCCACAAAAGCGCCCAACCTGAAGCCCTTTCACTGCAGGTTACGTGTGAATGGGGAGGACAAGGACGTCATCCTCTTCAGGGCACTGAAGGACATCAGTGTGGGCGTTGAACTACGGTTCGACTACGGGGTCAAAAGGAAGTCCTTCCGTGGAGAGGGCCTACACCTGGACTGGCTGGATGGTTGAGAAGGCCTTCATCAGGCTGGAGTGGCTGGACTTTTGATTCCTGTTTTAAGGACTAGATTTTGCTGGACTCTCACAGACCATTTGTGTCACATTTTATGACACTGGGAACTGTGTATGAACTATCAATGTTTTATTTGTCAACTGTGAGCTCACGAATGAACTATAGATGTCTAGACAAAATTGGGAGCTTGCGTATGGACTATCAATGTTTGGACAAAATTGGGAGCTTGCGTATGGACTTGATGTTCATGTAAAAGGAGCCTCAATAGCGTCTAAACATTGTAGTTTCATGTAAATGGAGCCTCAGTGTGACCAATGAAATAATTGAGTTTGATCTACGTCCTGGAGCTGGAGTGGTTGGATCTCTGACAACCCGGACAGACTCTATTTTTTCAGACTGTGATTTTGCCTGACGTCTGCTTGCCTCTCACAGACCATGTGTGACAAATTTAAATGGAGCCTCATTGTGAACTGACAACCCAGACAGACTGTATTGTAAGTAGAGTAAAGTACTTATTGTAAGCTCACTGTACATTCGTAAAATAACCTGTTGTTTTTTTTTTTTTGTTTTTTTTTTGGTTTACCACAGCAGGATTTTGAATAGGGCGCCACGCACTCTACCCGGGCATCCCAGGACAGTGTCTCCTTCCATCGTCGGCTCCTCAGAGCTCCTTGAGGGATGCTGAGAACGAGCCAGAACGGGAGAACCATTTCCATAAAGTTACGTATCTCTTTAACCAATCATTCACATATTGCTCACCTTTTATACTACTACTGAATCAGATCAAATGCATTAATATTATGAACATCAGCTATGCTAATTATTTCCCCTCTGCCTTTCTGCTGTTATCTCGGGACGCTTGTCCCGAGAAAATAGGGGTTCGTCAGCTCCAGTTTGTATCCAGCCTCTGGAGACTTCAGATGCCCCAACGCCTGTGATGAGAAGACCAACGCCTGTGAAGAGACGACTCAACGCCGGCGATATGTTATGCCCATAATATTACATGATTATCTAAATGTATTTTTTTCCATGTACTTTCCTGATATACACTTACTGTAAAGCTTCTATTAAAACAATATGAATGTAAGCCAGAGGAGAACTGGCCCCGACTGAGGCTGGGTTCTCCCAAGGATTTTTTCTCCATCCAATCTGATGGAGTCTTGGTTCCTTGCCACTGTCGCCTTTTCGCTTGCTTAGTCGGGGATATTTGTTAATAAAATATGCAAACAACATGCAGTGTATATAAATTCTTTTATATAGTTTTGTGTGACGTGTGTTTGACCATGTGATGAGTGTGTTTTTCTTGTGAAAACAGTTTCAAGTTAATAAAGTGTGCAAACAAAATACAGTGTGTCCTCACTGTGTCTGCTGTTCTAAAATGTCTGTATTTAACTCAAATCTCAAGCTTTCTTTCTGCTTTTTGTAGCAAATTAATCAGTGAGTACTACACTTATTGGTGCCAACACTAATTATGCTGTTTTTTGGTCAGAGAGGGTAAGAGACCGGCTCCAACTGTGCTGTCAATGTCATCTTCCGCCTGTAATTTCACACCAAAATGTCTTTTATTCAGCCAATTCATGAGATGGTGTCATGTGTTTTGCTTCAAAATAAAGCTGAGTACGTGTCCTTTCATAATCCAACACTTATCTGGCTTTATCATGTTCATAGAGGGAATGAGAGGTCGTCAGGTTAGCTGACCTCTTTGCCGTGGTGAAAATCTGGGAGCAGTTTCCCAGTTTTCAACTTTGATTATTTTATTAAAATGAACGCATCTCAGTCATTGTTTATGCTACAGACATGTTTTACACATCTATTGAAAGCTTGAGACCTGCACTTTAATGTGTTTGCATTCATTTTTCTGTATCTTTTTCAGGGAGTTGATAATACAGAGTAAAGTTGAGGCTGGTACCGTTGAGCTCACCCCAGGCCTTTGTCGTCACTGTCTCTGCTGTGCTAAAATGTCTGTATTTAACTCAAATCTCAAACTTTCTTTCTGCTTTTTTGCATCAAATTAATCAGTGAATTCTGTACTTATCAGTGCTGATAATCATTAAGCTGTAACTTGGTCAGAGAAGTGAAGAGACCGCCACAAACTGCGCTGTGTATGTCATTTCCTGCTGGTAATTTCAGGTTTCTCACTCCAAAATGTCTTTTATTCTGCCAATTCATGAGATGGTGTCATGTATTTTACTTCAAAATAAAGCTATGTGTCCTTTCATAATTAAATACTTATTTGGCTTTATCATGTTCATAGAGCGAATGAGACCTCATTGGGTTAGCTGACCTCTTTGCTGTGGTGAAAATCTGGGAGCAGTTTCCCAGTTTTCAACTTTGATTTTCCTATTAAAATGAATGCATCTCAGTCAGTGTTTATGCTACAGACATTTTTTACACTTCTGTTGAAAGCTTGAGACCTGCACTTTAATGTGTTACTATTCAATTTTCTGTATCTTGTTCATTTATTTTATAATAGGCTACAGAGTAAAGTTCAGGTCGGCGCCGTTAAACTCACCCCAGGCTTGTGTACTCACTGTGTTTGCTGTTCTAAAATGTCTGTATTTAACTCAAATCTACAGTAACACAGACACACTGCAAAGAAATAAACATCAAAAAGACAATTATTTGTAACTTTATTCATCTGTTATTTCCACTTAACAGTGTTTAACAGCGTTCCTAACCCTAACTCAAAGTAAAGAGATCTATTTACAGTAACAATTTCCCGTAAACATTTGTTTGATTTTGTTCTTATTGTTACTTTCTCATATTTTAAATCTATTTGCAACACAACCAGTATTTACAGTAGTTCAACGTACTAAGCTATGCATTATGGGAACTGAAGTTCTTTCTTTCAACAGGAGCATTAGCGCTATACGAGCCAGCACTACATATCCCAGCGTGCTTTGCATCAAACAAACATGGCTGCGCCCTGTATTCAAGCACCGCTACAACACAGATTCACAGATATCTCAGCGAAAACTCGACGGATTTGGCTAAGACCCAGCTCGTTGGAATTGTCTTGACGAACTGAAAAGAATGATACAAATTGCATGATTTAAAGTTGTGTTTTCGCGGAGATCGGTGAGCGCGGGGTGACGTCACGGCAAACATGGCGGCGCCCTGTTCAAACTAAAGAAAACACAAATATCTCTGCGAAAACTCGACGGATTTATCTCACTCCGAGATCATTGGAATCGTCTAGACGAACTGAAAAGAACGACTTAAGGCTCATGATTCTGAGTGGTGTTTTCGCGGAGATCAGTCGGCGCGCCGTGACCTCACGATGGAAATGCAAGGTAAGTTTATTTATAGCACATTCAGTGTAAAATAGCGCATCTCATATACAACAGTAATGAAAAGTGCTTTACATGTAAGCTGTTGCATTAAAGATGAACTGAACTGAAAAAAAATCGACGATGAAAATGTGTTTGTAATAACTTGCAGGAGACAAATCCGTTCAATGCAGTTCATTTACTCAAAGCACATCAAGCCAGCAGTACACTTGAGCACAGTCCAGGGGTGCTTCTCAATATCCCTCCTCGTCTCCTCGCTCCTCCGTCCTCCCTCCTATGACCCGGAAACCGATCGAGCTCAGCCATCTTGAAGGACATCTCAATTCTCTAATTGCACCGTGAGGAGTCGAGGATCGAGGAGATAGGAGGCTTCCTGAGGAGTCATAAGCGAGGATACACAGGTGCATCCTACGCGGAACTGTTATATTGACTAAACGTGACGCACGTGTCAATTCTCCTCCCCCTTCACATCGGTCACAATCATTTTAATTTATACTTTACCTTTGCAGTTTATATAAACCACACATCTCAGATATTTCAACAGTATAGCCTATCTTTATTATTATTTATTATGAATTTATTAAATAACCAAACTTCAACATCATAAGGGCAGGTCCTTTTAGCGCTGCTGATGACACTGTGGAGTGACGCTCGAGTGATCAAGAATTCCAATGTATATAAAAAAGCTTTTATTCGATTCCTCTGTCCTCCTTTCCTTTCCTCGCTTCCTTCCCTCGCGTCCTACAGGGGGTGGAGCTGAGACGCAAGGAAAGGAAGCAAGGGAAGGAAACGAGGATGCACAAATAAGAAATGAGAAGCACCCCAGGTGGAACACATGTCTGCTAACAGTTTCTTCTTTGCTACTCTTAAGCACAAAGCCAAAATACATTAGATTGCCCCCTACAGGTTAATCTACAAAAACTCACTCTACAACATTCCTTTCCCCCTAAGTTTACAATATAATCAACATCTATAACATCATGTGCCCACAATACAGTTACATTTTTTTTTTTTTTTTTTTTACAATTTTTCATTTTTTTTTTTCTTTTCATTTTTTTTCTTTTTAACTAATTTCATAATCTTTCAAATAGCCAGGCAATTTCCTGGTTCTCTGTGACCTCCTCATAATCACAACAGGACTAACAGATTTGTCCATTTCAGTTATTATCTCAGCAGCTTGAGAAGAATCCTCAGATACTTCAAAGGGATCAACTTCCCCCTGAATGTCCTCAGCCCCTGTGGTCTCCATCTCTTTAGAACTCACAGTAGCAGAGTTGTCAAAAAAGTCATAATCAGGAGATTTACTGTCCATTTCCTCCCTGGAATGTTTCACAAGCAATTCCTGTCGGCCATGAATCTGATCCACATGTCTTCGGACCACTCTCCCATCGCCCAGCATCACTTTATAAGAAACTGGTCCACCCACATAGCAAACAGATCCGGAACGGATCTGCCGCGGAGGTAAGAACCAGGTCCGGAACGGAGTCCACTTGCACAGCGCAACGGATCCGGAACAGATCCGGATTGCGGATCCAGACTAGATCCGCGGCAGACCCTATCCGGATCCGATCTGGACCCGTTCATTTCGGTCTGAAAACCTTTCAGATCACTCATTCAAAACTAGTAATCTGGCCAAAACTACAAAAATATTTCAAATCTATTGGTGGGCCAACATTAGATAGACTGCGCACTAAACAACATGATGTCCAAAAGATGTCTTTTCAACGTCTGTGTCACAAAAGTCGTATGCTGAAAAGACGTCCACTGAGGAGCCAGAATTAAAGTTTTTATGACGTGTTTTTTTGACGTGTTCTGCACGTCCGATGTAGACGTTCATCAAACCTTCGTACACGTTTAAAAACTAGGTCAAATGTTGGCCATTGAGTTTAAAACTCATGTTTATATCAATGTCATTTCCTTACATTGTTTAGATGAGGTTTAGATGTTGATATGTTTCATTTTAAGAAACCATTGTGGTGATGAGTGTTTGCTTTAGTTGGGCTCTTGGTCCCAATTCATCTTACTTTAACTTTATTTTGGTTGTAGTAACTGTGTGTTTGTATAACACTATTGTTGTTGCACAGAAAGCCAAAAAAAAGTGAGATGCTGACATCAGCTTGTTGATTATCATGTCACAAAGTGAGCATTTGATGTTGTGTTTAGACTTTAGTCTTTATTTCTGCATTTATAACCACCTATCTTGTGGAACTGTGTTATTTGTCTACCATAAAAATTAGCACATATTTGAAGATGAATAAAAAAGCTTGTTAAACAATGTTATTAGGAAATTTGCCTTATAGTCACACACAGACATCAAGATTTTGCGTATGTATCACAAGAACGGTGACAATAAAAAAAGCTTCATGCTGCAATGCATGATGGGTAGTTTTCAAAGTACAAAAAATCCTTGATTCCCAAGCTTTTTTTGTTTTGGTTGTCACCGTTATTGAGAATCATATGCAAAATCGTGATGTCTGTGTGTGACTATGTGACATATTTACTCAAAACATTGAGAACACATGATTTTTATTGACCTTCAAATAAGCAACAACTGTAATGGTGCTGGTCCAAATAACGCAGTTCCACAAAATAGGTGGTTATAAACCGCAGATATAAGGACAAAAGTCTACACATCATTAAAAGCTCGCTTTGTGTTTTTGTCATCAACAAGGAGCCGATGACAGCCATTTTTACTTTTTCTTGGCTTTCTATGCAACAACAATAGTGTTATACAAACACACAGTTACAACAACCAAAGAGAAGTTAAAGTAAGAAGAATTGGGACCAAGAGCCCAACTAAAGCAAACACTCATCACCACAATGGTTTCTTAAAATGAAACATATCAACATCTAAACCTCATCTAAACAATGTAAGGAAATGACATTGATATAAACATGAGTTTTAAACTCAATGGCCAACATTTGACCTAGTTTTTAAACGTGTACGAAGGTTTGATGAACGTCTACATCGGACGTGCAGAACACGTCAAAAAAACACGTCATAAAAACTTTAATTCTGGCTCCTCAGTGGACGTCTTTTCAGCATACGACTTTTGTGACACAGACGTTGAAAAGACATCTTTTGGACATCATGTTGTTTAGTGCGCAGTCTATCTAATGTTGGCCCACCAATAGATTTGAAATATTTTTGTAGTTTTGGCCAGATTACTAGTTTTGAATGAGTGATCTGAAAGGTTTTCAGACCGAAATGAACGGGTCCAGATCGGATCCGGATAGGGTCTGCCGCGGATCTAGTCTGGATCCGCAATCCGGATCTGTTCCGGATCCGTTGCGCTGTGCAAGTGGACTCCGTTCCGGACCTGGTTCTTACCTCCGCGGCAGATCCGTTCCGGATCTGTTTGCTATGTGGGCAGTCACAGTCTCTATGTTTCCCGGAATCCATTTCGGTCCATAGCTAAAGTTGCGAACCAGCACTGGATATCCCACACAAAAACTACGTTCATGGCCCTTCTTGTCATGATATGCTTTTTGCTTTTGTTGTTGGTTTTTTAATCTTCCTAGTCAAATCAGGATGCAAAAAGTCCAGAGTAGGCTGGGCGATATATCGAACGATATTGAATGCGCATCTAATCAGTAAAGCCGGTTCCTTGATTAGCAGTAAATCTCCTTCACCTGCTTTCAGATGGAGCGGCATTCACTACAAAGAGCCGTAGATCACTGACAAGCTGAGCCAAATCGCGTTATTATCGAGGACATATCGATATCGATATTTAATGCGATATGGCTCAGCTGGTCAGTGAACTACGGCTCTTCGTCACGACGAAATCTCCCGTGTTAAACTAACACACCTGGAGTGTATATGAGTCCACACTCAAGAGTGTTAAAGTTAATGAGATAATTAAGTGATTAAATGAGTGATGATTGAGCATTATTGAAGACACCTAAAGCAGAATCACAAGGAAAAAATCTAAAATTTTAAGCCACCGTTATGGAGATGAGTGTGTTTACTTTAGTTGGGCTCTTCACCCTTATAATATTAACTTTATATTTTAATTTGCTGTTGTATCTGAGTTATATCTATCAGATGAACAAAAATTAACAATAATAACATGATTGTGGTCATATAATGACATTTGTCATTTGAAATTTATCTCATTATATATATAATTTATAATGAAATTTATAATAAAATTTATTCTAAATTTATTTATAAAATGTATAACATATAATTTATTCTGTGGCTTAGTGTATGACTTAGATTCTGAATAAATGGCCAGAATGCTAAAAATAATAGACAGTTTTTCTCAAAAGTTGCTTAAAGAAAAAAAACCTTTCCTTTAGGCACACAGACCTCAATATTCAGTCAATGCTTCTCAACAACGGTGACGAGTAGAATATTCAAGTAGGAAAAGTAAATTACATCGACAATTCAGATCATAATTTATTCAAACCGCAATGCATGATGGGAGCCATTTATGAGTTGTGATGGGTGGCAACAATGATTAATATCGCCACCACAGTTGAGATAGACAGGCTGATTATTGATCTCTGTGTTTCTGAATAGGCATGAAAGTGATTTGATCAGAATAATATTTATTAATTATTTTAGGTTATAAGAAATATACAGATATGCCGTACAATCACTAAAATGTTGCTAACAAGCTAAGCCAAATCATCTGAAAAGTTTCATTTTACAGACCACAGCATGACTATGTCAAAACATAGCAACACTATAAGATCAAATATGTCTTATTTGACTGTTATTAATCAATAACAGCAGACACAAAATTTAAAGTGAAAGTATAAGTGTCAAGAGCCCAACTAAAGCAGACACTGATCTCCATAACGGTGACTTACAATTTTGTGATTTTGTCCTTTAGCGATTCTGCTTGTGATCATCAGGTGTCTTCAATAATGCTCAATCATCACTAAATTAATCACTTAATTATCTCATTAACTTTAACACTCATATCGTCCATTTGAAAGCATGTGAAGGTGATTTACTGCTAATCAAGGAACCGGCTTTACTGATTAGATGCGCATAACAATATCGTTCGATATATCGCCCAGCCCTAGTCCAGAGAGCACCGCAATTTTCGTCCTTGTAACATTTCAGCGGAGAGAGACCGGTGGTAGTCTGGGGAGTAATCCTATTAGCTGAACAACACTCGGGCCAATTTAGTTGCAATTGATCCTTCAANTTTTTTTTTCAAAACGCTATAAATCCATCAATTTTTTTTGTATCATTTTTAGTAAAGTCATTTAGTAAAGTGTCAAACCTCAAACAAATAGTACCAATTTCAACATATGCATGAAAACCTAATTATTAAAAAGTGATCAATAATGATAACGATATATTCAAAAAAGGGATGGGCACCCCTCCAGCACATGCACACACATGTATAGGCTACATAGCATGTGAGCAAAGCGGAGTGGCGTGACGCTTAAATATAAGTAAAAAAAAAAAAAAAACATAAAATAAACATAGGCTATACGTTTCACATTTGTGTTTAATAATATTACGTTACTTATTTCATCTATGTTGAGTAGGCTATGAAAAGGGAACCGCATGAGATGAGTGAGATAGGATCAAAATTCAAAAGCTGCCCAATATCGGAAAATATTTGGATTGGGTCAGACATGATTTTGACCACTTATTAAGTTTTGTTTTGTAGAAAGCTTGTAAATTTCATTTGATATAAATTGTATATTCATTTTAATAAATGTTTCATCAACAAATTGACTGGATTAAAACATTAGAAGCAAATATCAGACAATATAATCAGGACACAGAGGTGCGCAGGTGAACCGGAGCGCGTCTCATATTATGAACCGAAACACCGCGATGCCTCACAGACCTGAGAACTAAGCTACAGAAAGCTTTAAATATCTACTTTTAAACAAAACAATTAAAAACGAAAATAAATTGGCAACTCTCTGCGTATGTAGGCTAATTCGAAGTATGCGTTTCTATGCGCGTTCACTGCGAAGATGGCAAGATAAGCATCATTAACTTTATCTTTGCTGCTGACACTGACAGAAAACACTAGTTTATTAATAAACAATTCAAATGTTTCATGCATAATCATTACTTTTGCCGGTTCTTTGTGGCAAGCTTTATGCATGCGTTAAGATGCGGAAAAGGCAATTAAATACGCTCATATGGTTTCTCTCCTATTTAATTAAATCAATATATGATTACTGATTAGACAAATGGCTTAAGTGATCTACTTCTAGTCGACTAGAAAACTAGGACTCATTTTGAGGAATGAATGAACATAAACAAACCTCTGTTCAGAGTGCCGCCGTGCTGGATTGCATCGAATTCGAGGATTTATCACGTTTTGGTTAAAAACAGGGCTGGCGCTTATCGCATTTTGGAAAGAAACTGTATCTTGCCGTACATTTTAAACAAGGAAATATAGCGATTTGGCATGAAACGTTGATGGAGCAGTGAAAGGGTTCTGTCCACAGCAGAATGACACGACAAACTCATTTTTTTTTTCAAAATGGCGTTTATCGCATTTTGGAAAAGAGCTTTTCAAATATCAAATAATATTGTCATTTTCAAGAGATTCAAATATGTGACATATCCTGTACTGTCACAGGTGTGGTGCTGGCAGAAGAAGGCAGACAGAGTCAAAGGCTCCAATTCAAAACGTTTACTAAATTCCAAAATACAGATACAGGTTAGCAGGCAAAAGAGATACACACTAAACCAAGTAACACCAACATATAAACCAAGTAACATAGAAGAGAACTGACCCAGACTGAAGGGAACTAAATAAAGATACAAATGAACACTAATGAGGTGAGGACAGGTAGACACAGATGATAATGACGATGAACTGGTGGATTATTGAGGGAGTGAGTTTAGGAGTGGAGACGAGAAGGATTCTGGGAAGTGTAGTGAAGACTAAGACAGACAGGTGCAGACGAAGACTGTGACATGTACACTAGTATTGTTTTACTCCAGCTTTTGTTTTGTTCTCCAGCAATTCCCCAAAGACACCATCAATGAAGAGGTGGTTGAACTCCTCTCTCCTTACTTTGACATGGCAGACTTTAACATAGAATCAGCCAAGAGGGTGTGCGGCAATGTTGCAGGTCTTTGCTCCTGGACCAAAGCAATGGCTGCCTTCTTTTCTATCAATAAAGAAGTGCTTCCCTTGAAGGTGAGATCACTTGATATTTTTTTCAAATAATGCAACTCTGTCAAGTTATCAGTTTTTTTTTCTTTACTAACAGGCCATAATTTAAACTGTGAAAACCATGATTTATTCGATGAATTTCTATTATTATTTGATTATTCTTTACATGCTTTTAGTCATCATTTATTATTGTATCATCTTTTGATATAATAGTTTAATTTCAATTGGTTGCTTGAAGCCTCAGATGCACATTTGTAGATTTTAGCTGCTGTTAGTTCATGTTTGTTAGCTTCAATTGAGAATGAGGAGTTGACATCATTTTACAGAGCCCCTCCCCTCTCCGCCATGTTGGTTGGATTCCCACGGCAAAACAGTATTGATTATGTGTGTTTTTAGCTCGGTAGTAGAGGAGTTTCTCTCAATACCGCACTGTTTTACCATGCCTGGAAGTAACTGCTGCGTGAAAAACTCCTCCAGTAACTCACACGATACATATGGAAAACATAGGAACAATGGTTTTTGGGGTTACAGAAATTGACACAGCAGGGAGAGTCTGATCTAACGAGGAGACGCCGGATTGCTAGGTTTGCTGATGCCTTTAGCATACGATTTTCACTGTTTGCTGTGCCTTAACGAAGTGTTGTATGAGTGACTTGTTCATTACTTTTTTATTTCATTGAAATAAATGTTTGAAACAACTTGATATGGCTTAACAATATTTATTGAGAACTGAAATGGGCTATTTGGACAACATAAGTTTCATGGATAACATAAGTAATAATAATAAAATAATAATAATGTTATTAGAGCAAAAGAACAAATATGTTGATGGTGCTTCTCCAAATACAGCTGTTTTGTACTTTGTGTGAGTTTGTCCCTTTTCTTTCGCCTTACCTTTTAGCATTGCTTTACTTTCTTCCTTTTTTTCTCGTATTCTTAGATCCGTCTCTGTCCTGCCAAAATAATAAATGCGCGAAAATTTAAGAGGAATGTTTAGTCGTGTCTATGGGTTCTAAAGGCGTTGCCCCTGGTAACCGATAGCGTCTCCTACCATCATGGCCGACCGGCTCAGACCCCGTCCAAATAGGCACGTGACTCCTCATTCTCAATAGTATATTCCATTTCCTAGAACAAATTGACCACCTTTTGCAGATATGCGCATGTATTTCTTTCTTTTTTTGATGAAACATACTGAAAATACTCATGCCTCTTATATTCAGGAGCAACCCCCAACTCCCCAAATACTTAACTTCTTCAGACTAGTAATTGTAGGTAAAAGCTTTTAAAAAGCAACATCTTGAGGCTTTAAATGTAAAATTAAAGGAAAAACTCTAAAACTCCAAAGTGTGACAATTTGAAAATTGAAACACAAATGCTGTGTGCAACTGAGAAAAAAAAAATAGCGGTTTTGTTCAGTGGAAAAGTATTTCTTGTTTCCTAATAACCTATGGTTTTCCAGGAGTTGGATCATTTACGACTCTCTCTTTCTCCATCACCCTCAGGCTAATCTGGCAGTGCAGGAGAACAAGCTGACTATAGCTAATTTGGACCTCCAGACAGCCCAGGCAGAACTGGATGCTAAGCAAGCAGAGCTGGATGTAGTTCAGGCTGAATATGAGAAGGCCATGATGGAGAAACAGGTATCCACTGAATTAGATAGATTAGGGCAGTGGTGTCCAATCCAACTCCTGAAGGATCACTGTCTTGCAGAGATTGGCCACTAATTAAACACACCTGAATAAACATATCATGGTTGGGATTACTTTGGGATTACTAGAAACTTCCAGACTCCAGTGTTGGGGCAGGTTGGCACTAAACTCTACAGGACATGCACCCTCATGGGCATTATTGGACACCACTGTTTTAGGCTCAAATGCTGCGTTCACGGTTTGTTGTTATTATCGTAGCTGCGAGATGACAACATGTGACGTTATACATCCTCAAGGGGATGGACTGCATTGGACTGCATTTTATATAGCACTTTCACAGACCCAATGGCCACCTCTGTGGTCATTAAAAATCCTTTGAAAGAGTAGGAGTGTAACCCCGGCCTCCTGGCCAAATTTACCCAATTGGCCTCTGTCCATCATTGCCTCCTGATTATCACCCTAAATAAATCACTGACAAAATATTTGTTGAAGTTCTTATTTGCCTTAAAATCCAGCTGTAGCCAAAATAAAATGAACCCAGAGGTGGAAAGAGTACTGAAAATTTGTACTCAAGTACAAGTAAAAGTAGTTGCTAAAATAATACTCGATTACAAGCAAAAGTACTGGTGTTAAAAATGTACTTAAGTAAAAGTACAAAGTACCCCTCTCAAAAATGATATTATATTATACATATATAATATTATATATTTACAGATATATTATACTTCATAAAAGTACAAGTACACGAAAAAACTACTTAATTACAGTAATCTGAGTAGTTGTAATTCGTTACTTCCACCTCTGAATGAACCACGATACACATTTTTACTATTATCTTTCTAATTATTCTGTGAAAAATGGTGAATCGGCTGTCGTTTAGTGCCTGAAGTAAATACCAAATCACTCATTAGCATTTTTGCACATAATTTGGATGTAATGCACAATTTTGTAAACAACCCTAAAAACATCTTGCAGATCATTCAGGCTTGTACATTGTGTTCCTCTACAAAATCAATGCTAACTTTATAAATAGTTTGAAGCAAATATCAATGTTCCCATTCACAATGTATTACAGGCCTTCCTAACATTTTATAATTTAGTGGAAAATTGTGTGATTAACAGCTTGTGACTGACCGATCCTTTTCTGATTGATTTACGTCGGGCCTGATCATTGAATAAACTTATTTAATTGACTTTAAACACTTTAATTAGTTTTCTTAATTTACTCATTTACACGTATAAAGAAGTGATCATCTCTACCCTAGGAATTAAAATGAAGAAGGGCATGTGCTCTTGAAATGTAAGACCCATACTCATCAGTCAGTCAAGTTTGACGTTACATCCGGTGACTGATGAATTGGCATCTTGTCTGAGAGTCCAATCACCTTTGAGTGTAAACAGAACATTGTGAGCGAGATTTGCATCGCGAACCACTCCTCGTGAAGTGGGTATAAAAGGACACTTAAGGGGGTCGCACACCGGGCGCGCAGCGCAGCGCCGCGCCGCGCCGCGTCGCGTCGCGCCACGTCTAGAACAATTCACAGGTATCGCACACCGGACGCGCAAATTCTATTCGCACGAGCTCAGTTTTGAATCAACTCCTGGTAGGAGTCAAGAGCTGCAAAATGGGTGAGTTTAAACTGGATGTATTATATATTTTATGTTAAGTGAATAAAATAGCTGATGTTTGAACGTTATTAACCAAGTAAAAGTGTCTATCACCTTGTTAAGTCTGTTATTTTGTTGTAACGTTATCCGTTGTCTAGGCAACTACTTCATTGATTACTCCCTACTCCTTCATACTACTCCCTACTTCATTGACGAGTTTTTCTTCGTCCATTTCGCTCCACTGCTACGCTACAGAAAGTACCTGAAGTGTGTTGTGACCTGGTAAATCCAATAGGTGGCTCTACACGACCGTGAACCACGTGAGGCAAACCTTACATCGCATGCATTAATATTTCGCACTTATGGGTTTAGACTGCTAGGCTACTTAATAATAATAATAACCCAGTTAGTGTATGGTTAATATGATAGAGTACCTATTGAAAAATGGATTTAAAAAGGCTATGTTTGATAAAACTATGCAAATGGCGCTCTGTGGCGCGGCAGGGTTTTGAACACGGTCCTGAGCCGTAGCTGGGCGGCGCGGACAGACGCCGAATGGCGCCGCCGGTGTGTGTACACACATAGAGAATAATGTGTTCGAATTTTGAAGACATGGCGCTGCGCGACGCGGCGCTGCGCTGCGCGCCCGGTGTGCGACCCCCTTTACAGCACTCGCTCATTTTAGCTTTAGCTTCGGAGCCGAGCATTTTGTTGGATGCAGCAGTTTAGTTAACCATTTGCAGTATTCTACAAAGCCGAAAGGAGCTCTCCAGAGTGTTGATTTGACGGTGGGTCAACTGTGGTTGCTTTGAAAAGAGCTTTTCCTTCTGCATTCATTGTAGTTAAAACTAAATCATTGCACTATTGATTGAGAGAGGTGGGGGGCCTTGGCGTAAAAAAGGTTAAGAACCACTGGGCTAGAGTCCTCCAGGGATGAAGATTCACCTGCGCTGCACCCTTCAGGAAAGAGGACTGTTGTTCGACTCTGACGCAGAGCTGACGGCCATGCTTTTCCAGGCCGCTGAGAGCATCGGGCTCAAGTTGAATCCTTCTGCATGTCCCGAACACTCAAGGCAGGATGATTGGTATCATGAGAAGGTCACAAAGTCGTGGAAGATATCTTTTTCTGACGAAAACGCCGCCTCCTCCTCTCTCACTACCCTGGATGGTGGGGCTGCCAAAGGGTACCGGGTTGAGAATCTTTTGTTGAGTTTGGTACCCAAATTCTCAGTAAAAGAACAGTTTTCTCTATCTCCAGGTCTCTATCTCAATGTGCCTTGCCACTATCATTCCCATCAGCAGGCAGTGATGTGTGGTTTGAGGATGCCTTCTCATAGCCTGGTTCAACCAGACTCTAGTTCATTTCATTTTCACATAGAGTCTGGAACCGCTCCATTGAGAAACGTTTCCTTCCTTGTAGGCGGGTTCACTATTAAAGTTCAAATCTATTGGATCTGCCCAAAGTCACTCATGATCTGCCATAGCCAATCGCTAACGGGGTATCGTGAGTGACGTATGTCACGCGCCGAAATGGCTGGAAACAAGAAGTCCGAATGATCAGAGGATTATGTTTACAATAGGATTTCAGTCAACGAGCGCCGCAGGTTTTGTTAATCTAGGAACAATTATTAATTCTAAATGTATATTTGACATTTGACAGTGATATATTCATTCAACGGTGGAAGCTGTGTCTAATCATTACAAATACGCCGCTGTGGTCGTTTCTGATCTGCCGCAAATGCTGTAGCAGCTACAGTGAATGATCAGTCTGTCTCTATCTGCAGATGTGTAATAAACAACAATTTTTCATATTACGTCTTATTGGTTCTTAATTACCTTAATTATGGTCTTCAAAGTATGTGTTTGTACATTTTTATGTGGCATTTATTTTTTTTAGTAAAACAAATCAACCATTGCCATCTAAAACTGAAAATCAAATTTATCTTTATCAATAAATTTATCAAAAAAAATATCTTCAAAGTATGGTTTTTCACATTTTTATTTATGACAATTATTTTTTTTTAAATCACAACCAATTTGGATGATTTACAACATGTAAAACTGACACACCAACCTCCTGCACGAGTGCACAAATGGGCTCAAAATGTTCTATTCATCACAAGAATCAGTAAATTTACAGTTGGGAATCTGAGCGACTGACATGACTCCTGAGCGGATCTTCAACAATAGTTTAGCAGCCAGGACTCGGGGCTTCTGAACACCGCGAACACCAGGCTAAACCGTCCGTCCAAAATGTCACGGTCATCGTGCACGAACTGCCCAGCACAAACTTCCAAACTTTCTGCCTCCTTCACTTGGTCCTCAGTTGTGCAACAAGAGGTTAGACGATAACAATCCGGCTTTAAATTCTGTATATTCGGCAGTGTCTTTTCCTACAACACACCGAATAGCTTTTCTCACGTCTTTCTCCGCTGCCATTACTGAATTGAAACTGACGCGCTTACATCAACGTCATCTTTCTCAGCCACTCCCTCTATTCGCTGATTGGTCCTACAAAAAATTGATTTCTGGAAACCTAAGGATATGGAGCGATCCCAGACGTAGTACAGAAGTAAAATGAAATTGAGCGGAAGTGCGTAGGAGGGCGCAGCCAGGCTAGCCTTCTCACACGACCCCTGCCAAAACATGGCACCGCACGGTGTTGCACTGCACACTCTGTCCCCACTAACGGAAAATGTGCCTTCCGGGTCGGCCCCTGTGCCCATGCTGCCCCACTGCAAGTGCGTCGGTAGTCCCTCTGACCCTCCTTGTAATGCATCTGGAAGTCTGACTAGTGCTTTCTCATCTTGCTGGCTCATTCAGACTCAAAATCAAACTTAGCTATGCGATTCAGTTCGCCCGGCCTCCCCCCAGGTTCAGCAGCATCTAGTTTACCTCACTAGTGGACAAGTACTCTCCTGTCCTGTGTGCAGAGATCGCAGTCCTACTGGTGAAGGATGTGATAGAGATTCCGTATCATACGGAATCGTTCCGTATTTGACACATAAAAGTCTTGTTCCGTAACTGATACGGAACGCACTTTGTTTCGTGTTTTTGAGAATCAGTTCAGTGCAAATCCATGACAGACACATCTTCTAATATATCTCAGACAGACTATGAACGAAGACCTCACCAGGTGAGCCACTCGTGATCGACTAGTTTTACCGCAAATTAGTTACAATATCCTCTAATCTAGAGCAATCGTGCATGCATGCGAGACAGTCTGATGTTGAGCTCCTAACGGCGCGGATGCAAATTCCTCTCTGCACTCTAAGCGATCACTCCGTTTTCATCCACTACGGGTTTTCCAGTCTCACTCACAGGAAAAACTGCTCCGTGTTCAACCGATTTTAAAAGATAATCTTATGTTTTACTGTCTGCTGCCCCGCAAGATTTTTTTTTTTACATTTTAAGGTTAAATGCATCAGTCTCGTGCTCTTTGAGAGATCAAAATTAAGAGCTTCAACCCATGAACTGCTCGCTAAACAAAGATAAAGCATTGATTTGTACTAGGACAATAAAGAGGGCTCAAACATCTTTTTAGTTATGAGAGTCTCAGTCTACATTACATTATCAATGGTGTTTCAGGATGCCAAACAACTATTATAATAATGTAATAATGATTTATATAATTATTCCTATGACGTAAAAATCCATATAAATGTAGGCTACTATATAAATGAAAATGAATATTTCAAAAGTATATTTTAATCAACATTACACTATAATATAGGAAAATTAAAATACATTTGTCCTATCTCTACACTTGCAAGAAATAAACCCTTGAGCTTTTATTTGGGAGAAAACAGCCATGCTGATCGTGTGAGCAAAGTGCACACATTTCTCTAAATCACGTAGCACTAACAGGATGCCTATTCTTAAAGTCTTTGTGCTGTTTTATAAAGGCAAAATGTCACATCATGGTGTCGATTTTAGTTCATTGGCAAAATATAATGCTAGAGACCTTCATGTTAGTTTATACATTATACATCTCATTTGTTCGGCAAAAGGCGGATTCTATTAAATAAGTACGCACAAGGCTAGAAAACGTTTGTTTATTTTTCTTCAAATGCAGTCTAAGCCAATGAGTTTTGAATGTTATACATTTTATTTGCTGAAATTAAAAATAAAACTAATTCAACTAAAAAAAATGATAAACTAAACAAATCCATGGTTCATTGTTGGCAAAATGATCATGATAGCAGGGCTCGAGACTAACGGCGTCCTATCGTCCTGGGGACGATAGAAAATGTGTTTAAGACGAACAGAAATATTCTCCAGGACGCCTACAGAACGAAAGACATTTTGTACGTGTGTTCACAGGAATCGAATTTCGTCGCGGGTATTGGGCATAATTCTAATCATTCCCGCAGGTCTCCTAATTATAATGCGGGATATTCCCGCAATCGTAATCCACATCGATTATAAAATGCCAGACACAATTTCACAAACAGCGTCAGTGTTCAGCGGTGCCGCGTCTTCTCTTCTCTCAAAATGTTGTGGAAGGCAAGCATCAGTCGCTGCTGCGAGAATACACACTCGCGTTCAGGAGTGGGACATGACGGGATATTCACGTGAACAATCGGGCTAGCAGTGCATCGTGAATGAAGTTTACCATTTGCACGTCTTACCAGTTTAAACATTCAGGCGATTTTAAACTGATCAGTGCTCGCGCGCTCTCTGGGATGACTGCCCTGCGCACATAGAAAATCCGCCTCAAGAACAGCTGGCCAGTAACAAAAGTTCCCGTTCAGGGAACTTCGAGCTGCGTGTAATCGCAATGGGAACGCCCCTGCGTGAGTGCGTATGAAGCACGTATGAAATCAGTCCAATGGCGAGAAGGAACGTCATAGGCGGGGTGACGTATCGACCAGGAAACTATAAAGCACACCACAAACACAAGCGCGACAGCTTCTGAAGTCTTCAGCAAGCGCTCTCTGTGTGATCTATACCAGTCTGTGTCCATTTGGTGTTTTTGTCTGTCCTTAGTGATTGCTAGGCAGGAGTTTTTCAAAAAAAAAAAACTAAAAAGGCATATTATGGCGAGCGAGCAGCAGTTTAGGAAGTGTGTTCCTCCCTGCCCACGATACATCACGGTTGGGGATACACACGACCTGTGTGTTGCTTGTCTGGGAGTGCATCATGCCCAGTCAGCTCTCGAGGGGGCTGGCTGTGAGCATTGCGAGCGTCTGCCCATGAGGACGCTCCACTCCCGCCGGGCTCTCTTTGAGGAGAGTGGCTCGGTTCGCGCTCCCCGCGGTTCGGGTCCCGCTGCTGCCGAGGCACAGCGAAGGCTCGCATCGTGGGGTTCGCAGATGGATCTGTCAGCGGGGATGGAGACGAGTTCCGAAGGGACTCTATCTCTGCCCTTACCTGACAGATCCTGCGCCTCTGATCGAGCGGGGGTCCGCGTTGCGGTTTCTCCCACTCGGGACGAGGCGCCGTCACTGCAGCTATCCAGCTCCGAGGAGCTGGATGTTGTGAGTGTGGACACTATGGAGACAGGGGACTCGCCATCCCAGTCTCCAGCAAATGAGGAGCTTATGGATGTTCTAACTCGTGCGGTGCAGAAGTTAAGCATTGAGTGGCCAGCAGAGAAACGTGAATCGAAAGTAAAAAGTAAATTAGACGAGCGTTTTCTCTCATCTCATTCAGTTCTTCCACGCCGGCAGTTACCGTTCTTCCCAGATCTACACACTGAGGTGTCGAGATCTTGGAACAGACCTGTTTCTGCTAGGATATTCACCCAGCAAACATCATTATACTCTAACGTCTCTGGGGTGAAAAGTAAGGGGTATGGGACGGTGCCGAGGATGGAGGAAGTGTTGGCGAGCCACCTTTCTCCTGATACGGCATCGTCTTTTAAAGTGCCGGCGTTGCCCACCAAGCCGCTTCGAAACACCTCGGCGCTGGTGGGCAAAGCTTATTCGGCGGCGGGACAGGCAGCCTCATGTCTTCAAACTATGGCTATTCTTCAGGCTTACCAGGCAGATTTACTGAAGGAAGTTAGTGAGGGGGAAGTTATTAGCCCGCACACCATGGGAGAGCTACGTAAAGCAGCTGATATTTCTCTCCGGGCCACCAAGGAGACGGCAAGATCAATCGGCCGCTCTATGGCAGCCTTGGTGGCCACGGAGAGGCATCTTTGGCTCAATTTGTCAAATATGAAAGAGAAAGACAAAGCTTTCCTTCTGGATGCGCCGCTGTCTGCTGTTGGCCTCTTCGGTGACTCTGTAAATTCAGTCATCGAAAGGTTTCAGGAGGCAAAAAAGCAGGCAGCGGCGCTCCAGAAATGTATCCCCCTCCGGGTGCATGTCTCCGGGGCTGCTGGGCGCGAGCAGCCCCGCCCGTCGCATAGCTCCTCGCATAGAGCGCAACAGAAGAAGAGCGTCGCGTCTCGCGCTCCGCCTCAGCAAAACTGGGTTGAGACGCGGCGCTCTCAGGCGAGGTCTTCCCGGGACAAAACTGATCTGAGGACAGTTATTGTTGCCAGGAAGGCCTCGTCGAAGAAGCCCTGACGTCATGGGTGCTGTCAGGGTGCTGAGGGTGGTCCCCACCGTGGAAGAGAGGTGTTCACCGCTGTATACGGTGCCCGCTCTTTCGCGGCGCCCTCAGCGGACCGGTCTACTAACCCAGCCCGCGGGTGGGGGCGTGGTCGGTCCCGGCGAGTGTTTTCCCGAGGGACGCTCGCCGACACAGAGGAGCAGTTTACAACATCCAGAGGCCAGTCTCGAGAGACTGGTACCCTCAGTAGAATTTTTGGCGGAATGGAAAAGTCTTCCAAATGTGTCTCAATGGGTCCTGCAGAATATCGAGCTAGGGTACGCGATCCAGTTCAGGTCGCGCCCGCCTCGCTTTCGGGGGGTTCTACCCACAGTGGTGGTCCCCGAGCAGGCTCTGGTTACGTTATTACTGAAGGGGGCGATAGAACGAGTTCTTCCTCCCGACAGAGAGTCAGGTTATTACAGCCGATATTTCATCGTTCCAAAGAAGGATGGGGGGTTACGTCCGATTTTAGATCTGCGCCTGTTGAATCGCTCTGTGGGGAAGCTCAAGTTCAAAATGCTTACTCTCAAACAAATCGTGTCACAAATCAGATCCGAGGACTGGTTTGTCACGATAGATCTAAAAGACGCTTACTTCCATATTTCCATCCTTCCGCAACACCGGAAGTTCCTGAGGTTCGCTTTTGGGGGCGAAGCGTAGCAATATCGGGTTCTTCCGTTCGGCCTAGCTCTGTCTCCTCGAACCTTCACGAAATGCATGGATGCGGCTCTGGCTCCGCTGCGGCTCCAGGGCATTCGCATTTTGAATTATATCGACGATTGGTTGATTCTAGCTCAATCGGAGCATCAGGCGATTCGGCATCGAGATGTCGTCCTCACCCATATAAGAAGGTTGGGGTTGAGACTCAACGCCAAGAAAAGTGTGCTTTCTCCGGTTCAGAGGACCACTTTTTTGGGCGTCGTTTGGGATTCAACGACAATGCAGGCTCACCTGTTTTTTGCCCGTATAGCAGCGATTCTCGCAGCTGTCAGGCAAGCGAAGCTAGGCCAGTCACTCACGGTCAAGGATTATCAGAGAATTCTGGGTCTATTAGCGGCAGCGTCCAACGTTATTCCACGTGGCCTGCTGCATATGAGACCGCTACAGTGGTGGCTCAGAACCAAAGGGTTTTCCCCGAGGGGAAACCCGTTTCGCACGATCAGGGTCACGAGACGTTGCCTCCGTGCCCTGGCTGTGTGGAAAGAGTCTTGGTTCCTATCCCTGGGACTGGTGCTGGGAGCTCCGTGTCGTCGTGTGACTTTAACAACGGATGCCTCCCTCACAGGCTGGGGGGCGATCATGAGTGGTCGCTCAGCCCGGGGTCTGTGGCAGGACCATCTTCGTCATCTGCACATAAATTGCTTGGAGATGTTGGCGGTGTTTCAGGCTCTGAAACACTTCCTGTCAGACCTAAGGGGCCACCATGTGCTTGTCCGGTCAGACAACACATCGGTGGTCTCTTATATAAATCATCAGGGGGGCCTGCGCTCTCGCCCTCTGTACAAACTGGCTCGCCAGATCCTTTTGTGGTCCCAGGGGAAACTTCTCTCTTTAAGAGCTATGTATATTCCAGGTTATCTGAATCAGGGAGCAGACTTCCTGTCGAGGCAGGGGCCGAGGCCCGGGGAGTGGAGACTCCACCCCGAGGTGGTGGAGCTCCTTTGGAATCATTCTGGTCGTGCCGAGGTAGACCTCTTTGCTTCCAGCGAGAATTCACAGTGTCCGCTGTGGTTCGCTCTAAGTCCACCAGCCCCGTTGGGGGTGGATGCGATGGTGCAGGAGTGGCCGAGGTCACCCCTGTACGCTTTTCCCTCGATTGCTCTGCTCCCAGGAGTTCTCGAGAGGGTTCGCCGGGACAGGGTCAGTCTACTGTTAATAGCCCCGTACTGGCCGGCCCGAGTGTGGTTTTCGGACCTTGTCTCTCTCCTGGACGGGTCTCCGCTGGAGATTCCGGTCAGGGGGGACCTTCTCTCCCAGGCGTGCGGGTCGATACTGCACCCCCGCCCAGATCTCTGGAGACTATGGGCCTGGCCTCTGAGGGGGCCCAGCTCATAGGGTCAGGCCTCTCGGCTGAGGTCGTAGAGACCATTCTCCAGTCCAGAGCTCCGTCCACGAGGAAATTATATGCCTTGAGGTGGAAAATGTTCACCTCTTGGTGTAGAGAGCGCCAGTTGGATCCAGTTAACGGCCCGGTGTCGGCGGTGCTGGAATTCCTTCAGGAGCGTTTCTCCACAGAGTTATCCCACTCCACACTGAAGGTGTATGTGGCGGCGTTGTCAGCTTACCATGTCCCTTTGAGTGGAGTTTCTCTCGGGAGACACCCACTGGTTAGCCGTTTCCTGCGTGGTATTTTGAGGCTGAGGCCAGCAGTGCGCACAAAGGTACCGACATGGGACCTGGCGGTTGTTCTGGAGGGGCTCTGCCAGGCACCGTTTGAGCCCATTGAAGATGTCCCTGAGAAATTTGTCACCTTAAAGACCATTTTTCTCCTAGCCATCTCCTCGCTAAAGAGGATAGGAGATATTCAGGCTCTGTCGGTTTCTCCCTCGTGCCTTGAGTTTGCTCCCGGTATGGCGAAGGCCTTTCTCCTCCCTAAACCGGGGTACGTCCCTAAGGTTCCAACAAACGTTGTCAGGCCTGTCATCCTGCAGGCCTTCTGTCCTCCTCCGTTCCGGACTTCAGACCAGGAGAGGTTAAATCTGCTCTGCCCTGTGAGGGCCCTGGATGCCTACGTCCACAGATCTGCCCTGTGGAGAAAGTCTGAGCAGCTGTTCGTCTGCTTTGGACCTCCTAATAGAGGTTGTCCGGCATCGAAGCAAGAGGTTGAGTAAGTGGGTGGTCGAGGCCATCTCACTTGCTTACGAGTCGGCAGGTCAGCCTTCCCCCTTGGCTGTCCATGCCCATTCTACTCGGGGTATGGCTGCCTCTAAGGCATTTGTGTCAGGAGTTCCTATTGGTGACATTTGTGATGCAGCGGGGTGGTCCTCCCCGCACACATTTGTGAAATTTTACCATCTTGACTTTAGCTCCACCCCGGGAGCTCAGGTGCTTTCATTAGTATGTGCTTCGTGATCTCACACTACGGGCACCTGCTCGCATGGCGGCGTTGGTATTAGCATTCCCATTGCGATTACACGCAGCTCGAAGTTCCCTGAACGGGAACGTCTCTGGTTACGTATGTAACCTTAGTTCCCTGAAGGGAACGAGACGCTGCGTGTCCACGCCATACTCCCAGCATGCCCGTGAGCACTTGCTGCAGTCTTATCAGAAGCTGTCGCGCTTGTGTTTGTGGTGTGCTTTATAGTTTTCTGGTCGATACGTCACCCCGCCTATGACGTTCCTTCTCGCCATTGGACTGATTTCATACGTGCTTCATACGCACTCACGCAGGGGCGTTCCAATTGCGATTACACGCAGCGTCTCGTTCCCTTCAGGGAACTAAGGTTACATACGTAACCAGCGACGTTATTTTTCACGGATTATATTGCATTTAACATGCAAAACTATGTCAATTTCGGTCTTCGTGAGTATAATAGTCTAAACATAGTCGGTTTTGTCTTTAATAAGCATAAAACGCATGCCAGCATAATGAACACAGAATCCGTGCCCTCTTAAAGAGACAGCACTCATATGTGTCGGTCATTAATTTTGTCGTGAAAACAACAAGTTTAAGGAATTAAAGTTAAAGGAATCAGGATTGATAGCCTATGTAGGCCTTTTTAATGTATTCTGGACTAAAATACTATCCACTGTTATTTTCCAATTGATTACTTTATTCAGTTTCTGTCTATGAATAGTGTTAGACCTTCAAAAACTTTTCTCTTTATTTTTCTTTATTTGTATTTTTAATGTATTTATTTGTGCAACTTTTTTCAATTTAATTGAACAAATTAAATCAAGCTTTGTGTTGTGTAAATTCTTAACAACATTTCCCCATTGTAAAAATGCAATGAGTGCAAACATTCAGGCAAGAAAAATAATAATTTTGTTTGGAAAAAATTAAGGTATTTTTTAAGTCACAGTAGTTAAATCTGTATCTGTATTGCATGTTCAAACTTTAAAATCATTCATATTAACTGCTTAATAGATTTTTTTTCTCTGGAAGTATGTAGGTTTGGAAATTTTAGAGAAATTATAAATTCTGAATTAATGCATTACAGTTGAACTAAACCCATTATATTTTAGTCATCTGAATCTTTTTAGTTAATAACCAGCTATGGATGATAACAGCAGGTACAGAAACAAAAGTTTTATTTTGGGACGGTTGACATTCACTTTAGGACGGTTCAAATTGTCATTCAGGACGGTTCCAGGACGGAGGTGAAAAAAGTTAGTCTGGAGCCCTGTGATAGCCTTCATATATATCTAGAATATGTGGTACAGTCATTGATTAGGCATACTTTGCTATTATATAAATTAATGTAGGTCTAATAAGTTTCATTATAATATGCTATAATGTATGAAATTCAGGGGTCATTACCACCCCCACCCCCTCGGTCTCTCCAACCCCAAACACAGGGACTTGGTGATGAAGCACCTCAGCCATCTAAGGCTTCGTGTCTACTGGAAAAATAGTAAGCTCTCCCCCGTCCTGAGTGTCTCTTATCTCAAAATGAAAATGGACTTGGTAAACATGACAGCATGTCTCTGGTTGAGCGCCGTACAGGCCCAACCAGACCTGGTTCCCAGACCTGATGCTCCTTGCGATAGCCCCTAGCTGGCGGATTCTGTTTTTTTTTTTTTAGAGACGGGGCACCTTATGGTACATATGTCCGGAGCTCTATAATCTCACCAGGAAGACCTCAGGAAGTGCCCAAATCAGATCTGTGCTTTCCGTCTTGCAGAATGTTTTGAGGTGAAGACTGTCTCCACACTCCCTGAAAATGTATATTGCTGCTATCACCGCACATCACAGTGCAGTTGATGGTCAGTCTAAAGAAAAGCATAACCTGATCATCAGGTTCCTGAGGAGCGTGAGAACCCTCCCTGACCTCACCTTATACCCTCTTGGGACCTCCTTGGTCTTTGTCTCTCTCAGAGAGCGACCGTCGACCCTCTGCAGTCAGTAGAGCTGAAGATAATGTCTCTCAAGACAGCGCTATTGACTGTGCTCACTTCTGTCAGGAGATGACCTGCAGGCATTTTTAGTTGACGGATCATGCCTAGAAATTCTGGCCAGCCAGTTCTCACGTAATCCTAATACCCCAACCTGGATTTGTCCCCAAGGTTCCCACCACCTCCTTCAGGATGGAGGAGGAAGACCCAGTCCAGGTCCGCTCTGTCCTGTTTGCAATTTGTGCTTGTACATAGACCGCATGCAGAGCTTCAGGACCTCAGACCAGCTCTTTGTCTGTTGGAGGCCAGCAGAAGTGAAAGATTGTCTCTAAGAAGAGGTTCAAGCTCAAGAAGAGCCTTGCCCCCTTAGGTTGAGAGCTCACTCCACTCAGAGTGTTGTCTCTTCCTGGGCATTGGTGTATGGTAGCTTGCTGGAAGACATTTATAAAGCTGTGGGCTGGGTGCAAGGTTTGCAAGGTTTTAGAATCTTAGAGTAAAGTCAGTGTGTACTGGTTACAAGTAGCTAGTAAGTGGGCAGACCAGCTCTGTGTCTCGCTTGCGGTGCCATTTACACTCGAAAGGTGATTGGGCTCTCAGACGGGATCCCAATTCGTCAGTCACCTGTATTCGTATTGGAGTTACATTAATAACCTAGATGTTATCTATTGATGGAGGTTTGTGTCTTGACAGTCTTGTTTCCCATTTCCACTTAATCTACCAATTACTTCCTTTTACCTGTAAAGGTCATATCTAATAAAAGGCAAATCCTTAAACGGCACAACATTTTTATTAAATATACATATAAGCTAGTGTTGTGTTAGTTCTCACAGATTCAATTTAGAGTATCAAATGTAAAGTAACACCATAGATATAATAAAATGTTGATAATAGAATAGATAATAGAATAATAGATGCAATAACATTTTGATAAACTTTTATGCAAATTAAAAGTGATTTAAGGTAGTTTTTTTTTGGTAAATACCATGCATACAATATCTGTACTAACTGACACTGTGTAATATCACTTAAATACGTGTCCTGAGAAACCCCACCTGTCTATTAAATAAGGCAACATGAATTCTATTAGATCATGTTAAATGACACTCTATTGAATTCACACTCTCACTCTTGATAAGAGTCAATAAATGTGAAGAAGCGCACACCTGCACAGTGACAGAATGAATCTTTTTTTCTTTTTCTTTTTTTTTTACCTCCTCACCTCACCTTTCTCTCTCAGACTTTACTAGAGGATGCAGAACGCTGTCGCCACAAGATGCAAACGGCCTCTAGTCTGATCAGTGGGCTGGGAGGAGAGAAGGAGCGTTGGACACAGCTTAGTAAAGAGTTTGCTGCTCAGACCAAAAGACTAGTTGGTGGGTTACGTAAAACCTTTTTTTTTATCCAGAACATACAATTTGGATAATAGAACAGGCAAAATACCTCATAGACCTGAGCCATGTCAAGGAACCAGAATATAATAGAGACTTGGAGCTCTTTTGACTTTATGTTAGAACAGTGTTGTGTTAGCGTTAGTTAATAACCAATGATCTTTGTAACAGAAGTGAATAAATCAAAACTAAATTTAGCTGGACAATAACTTTAATCTAGAGCTGCTATAAAGCCAAAACAATCTTTGTTACTTATTTTCCTATTATCACTGTAAAGCTGCTTTGAAACAATCTACATTGTTAAAACTGCTATAAAGGTGACTTGACTTGGGCTGGTAAGCAGCCACCTAGAATTGCCGTAGCAACCACCTAGAACTTCCTAAGTGTCCTCATGCTGAGTAGTGGTGTGTTATTACAATTACAACTGTTGGGACAATTTTTGCATACAGAAACTGATAAAATGGGTGTTGTCATATCTTTGACTTACATTTATGAAGGAAACCAAGCCGACTTGGGCCAGTAATTAACAACCATAGCAACACCCTATTGAATTGCAATGCACTAAAACCATATACAGTAGCAGTGACATTGCAACAACCGATAACCTGTAGAATTCTAAGTGCAAGATTATTGTAACTGAGATACCACTCATATTTACTTCAAAAAACGTCAAAAACTAATGACATTGTTATTATTATTATTAAATTTTACATTTCCCATGCTCAGGTGATGTGCTGCTGGCTACAGCCTTCCTGTCCTACTCTGGGCCTTTCAACCAAGAGTTCCGCAACCTTCTTCTCACTGATTGGCAGAGAGAAATGAAGTCCCGCCGAATACCTTTTAGGACCAATCTGAATCTCACTGAGATGTTGATTGATGCTCCCACTGTAAGTGAATGGAACTTACAGGGGCTCCCCAATGATGACCTATCCATCCAAAATGGGATTATTGTTACAAAAGCTGCCAGATTTCCCCTGCTGGTTGACCCCCAGACCCAGGGAAAGATCTGGATCAAGAACAAAGAATCCAAGAACGAGCTTCAGGTGACTACTCAGAATAAATGACTTGTACATTTATAACAATATGATTTGTGGGCTTCATCGGTGTTCATTATTTAATTTGTAGCATGCGTATGTAAAAAAACAAAAAAAAAGTAGTTAGGTTTTACAGTTACTAATAAAACATTTGCATTTAAATTTAAATTACATTTGTCTGTGTGCATAAAGTGCTACATGGACATCCAGTTAGTCATGCTGATCAATGGAAAAAGTAGCTTGTTACTGAAAATACTGAGAAGCTGCTGTTTTTAATATCATTTTTTTAGTGTTGCTATTACAAATAAATGTACAATAACTTGATACATTAACCATTTGCAGATGATCTAAACATTCATATTCTTGTGAATCATGTTGAAATCTCATTGATTATGCACAGCTTGCATTGATGCATGAGTTCTTTTTAAGAGGTCAAACACATTTTGTAATGGTGTAACCTCATAACAAATCACCACCTCCTCTGGTAATAGCTTTCCCAAGTAACAGAACTTGAGCTGGGTCAGTAAAGAGGTCCTGCTGTTTTCACAGATCACCTCACTGAATCACAAGTACTTCAGAAACCACCTAGAGGACAGTTTGTCATTAGGACGTCCCCTACTGATAGAGGATGTTGGGGAGGAATTGGATCCTGCTCTGGACAATGTCCTGGAGAAGAACTTCATCAAGACTGGGTCCACATATAAGGTATTGTTAGATGAGATCAATAAGCAAAAGAGGAATTTGGATGCTCAATATTATTATTTTAAAGAGTTTCATTTTTCATTTTGAACCGTATTCACAGCATGCCAAAAGCATAACGCTTATTTGTATGCATTTTCTCCTGTATTTTACTATCAAAAGTTCTCATATATAAACAAATATAGTATATGCTTCGGAGCAGTGTTGTAGTCGAGACCACCTCACTCGAGTCCGAGTCGACACCGAGACCAGAGAGAGTTGAGTCCGAATCGAGTCCGAGACCAGAGACGGTTGACTCCGAGTCGAGACCGAGACCAGAGACGGTCGAGTCCAAGTCGAGACCGAGACCAGAGACGGTCGAGTCCGAGTCGAGACCGAGACCAGTGAGGGTTGATTACCTAATTAACTTTTATTTACTTAGAGAATCCTTTTTTTATTACTGAATTTACTTAGAGTTTAAAAAATATGATCAGTTTAGGGTAAAACGGCCACATAGTAGGTGGTGTTAAAAGTAATTTTATTACAATTTGTCATGCGCAGTTGCGCACTAAAAAATCACCAATCACTGGCCGTGTCAATCAATTTAAAGAAATATTTTATTAACATACATTAATAATCATGAAAAATATTTTTAATTGAACTCGAGTGGACTCGGGAATAATTCCGAGTCCTAAAAAAAAAATGTTCGAGTACGAGTCAATTCCGAGTCCAAATGGACACGAGTCCATGACAAGACCAAGACCATTAAAATATGGATTCGAGACCGAGTCCGAGACGAGTCCGAGTCTCGAGTACTACAACACTGCTTCGGAGGAAATGGGGACATTTCCATTAAAGGGAACATCATTGTCCTCAGCAGTTCCAGTGATTTAAAATACATTTTGCCCTATTTTTGATAACATTTTTGCTAGGTAATGAGTGAGATTGCTTTGTGTAATGAGAAAATTCTCTATATTTGTACAGAACCTCTGCTTCTCATTATTTACAAGAAACAATAGAGAAAACAAATTGGAATTGTATTTAACATCCTGTCCTTTATTATACTTTTTATCGGAAAGATATCTAATGCGTAGGAAATCATATAGAAGCAGGACATAGCAAGTACTCTGAAAGAATAGTTCATAATTAAGAACCTAAAAAAAGATATAGTGCTGCGTCTGTGCTCTTTCAGTTCCTAGTTGAGGTGATGACATCAGCTGCTCAAGCTGTTTAGTGTTAGTGTGGGACGCGATCGTGAGTGACAGTCGTGATCTTTCGGGCATCTTTGCTTGATCTCATTATCAAAAATCCAGTTGTTTGAAAAAGGCTTTGCTTCATCACACACAGCAGCTGCTTCACACGTTCAAAAAAAGAATTGGAAGCAGCAGTGAGAGCTCTGACGAGTTTAACTACTCAGCTCTATTAATACAAAGGTGCAAACACCTGGTCACGCTTTTTTTTTATAGCAGAGACTGAATGGAAGACGTCGCTTTATCATTGTCAAACCACTGCATAATCACATCACAACCGTGCAGTCTATTTCCGCTAATTAGCATGGAAATAAAATTAGTTACTCCCTGTTGAGATAATTGGCATTTTATTTTAAACAACTTCACCAACACCTTTTATGTTTGGAAGGTCATTAACACAGCTGTTATTAGCTGTCTCTAACTTCTTTCTAAGGATCTTCTGATGTTCAAATGTTTGTTATTCTTTAGAAGCATCTCAAGTTATTTTTCTCTAAGTCATCCTCTAGTGTAGGGGTGTCCAAACTCGATCCTGAAAGGCTGAGATAGTGTGTCTTTACTCTCCTGATGGTTTATTTTATTTTTTAGTATTATTTAATTCATTTTTTTTATTATTAAAGCGGCTCTTCACCTGCATGGACTTTGAATTCTGATCTGTGACTCATTCATGCCATCAGGTGAAAGTAGGTGATAAAGAAGTGGATGTAATGAAGGGTTTCCGTCTATATGTGACCACCAAACTGCCCAATCCAGTATACACTCCTGAGATCAGCGCACGGACATCCATAATCGACTTCACCGTTACTATGAGGGGCCTGGAAGATCAGCTACTGGGCAGAGTCATTCTCACCGAGAAACAGGTATGGGCCCTTTGAACTCATATGTGCAAAAAACAGGTCTGAAATGTGTGTTGGGGGCACTATTATACTTTTATACCTTGACTTATGAATATTAATTACGGATGTAACGTTCAACCATTAGTCCTTGCTGAAAAGCATGTAAGTGGCCCTTTGCCAAAATACTACTCACCACTTGACCATTTGTTCAGTGAAAGTGATCAGAGGGCAATGGCCTCTGCTTCCTGTTTCAGTCATCATTGTAATTGACTGTTTTTTGTAAGATAAATGTACTGTTTGTTTTTTTTTCTCCTCACAATTGTATGTTAATTGTACTGGAATTTTAGACATGCAATGTTAAGTTTTAAGTTATCCATTAGGAAAGGCTATTCAAACCTTCTGGTGGTGCATTCAAAGGCGCAAATTATTCACTAACAGCTGGGTTTTCCTCATGAAGATCCCTACAGTGCTTAGAGAAAAAAAAAACAAAAACAAAACAACAACAAATAAACATTAACAACCCAGAGTTTTTATGACAGAGCAAGCAAGAGGGAGAGAGCACTTTTGTTATTTTTAGGGTCACTGGACAAAGTGCGTGAATTGTGAATCTCTGTACTCAGAAAGACCATTAACGTTCAACATAGTAATAGTCTCGAGGGCTTTATCTCACAAATCTCTGTTGTTTCTTCTGTAGCACTGCAAAAACCATTTCCTGCAAAACATTGATTCATTCTCAATATATATTTTTGTAATTTTTCAACAAAAAATAAATAAATAAATAAATAAATAAATACATAAAAACACTTTAAGGGTGTACTCATAAGGCAATCTGAACCGTGCCTGAGCACCTGTGACCCCCAAAGTCTGGTTCATTTGACTAGTGTGATCACTCTGTAATGTAACTGCACGCAGTTCGTTTAACCCTCCCTGGACCGCATGGAAGAGGTGGGTGAGAGTGTGGTTCAGTTGGGCTTGGGCACAGTATATAGTGTGATCTCTAACCGCGCCGGTGCATTGGAACAGCTGCTACTTTTGTGTCGCTACTGTTATTATGACAAACATCTTCTATAACTACTTGAATATAACTTTTCCAAAAAATTGTATTAATTAATTAATTATTTAGGTTTATAACGGGTCTGGTTCTCACCTTATTGATGAACCTGAAATTTAGTTTGCGAGTAAAAATTCCACAGATGCCTCCGTAATAATCTTCTGATATGTGCAGCACAATCAAGTGGAAATAGCGGTGTGGCATAATTTATTATGTAGTCTATCTAATATAATAGTATATTAGTGAAAACGATTTTCTACCTGTTGTCTTCAAAAAGTTGCATCGTAAATGCTCTGGCCCAGAATGTTAAGTACAATGTCAGTGCAGACCAGCAGGGGAGTGGGGAGGGGTGACAATTGCACCAGGGCACCCTACAAGGCAACTGTACGTAGTGTGAGTACACCCTAAGTATATCCAACTTTACCCGGATACATAGAGTACAATTACGTTAAACTGTATGTATTGTACTGTATAGCGATATGTAACTATATAGCTCAAATGGTTGATATATTAATAGTTGTATATACAGGTAATCCTTTAGCTGCATACTATTATAGCACAGATGAGATGTTCTACCTGCATTGCTTTTCAGCCTGACACATCTCCTCCGGTGCCATTGGGCCAGCTGTACGGTCGTCAGTTGGTAGCCACCGTTCAGCATCGTGTCGCCCCCTTTACCAGTGCATCTCCCTGCCACCGCCTGTAGCTTCTGTTATTGCCATTAGCCCCCAACTGCCCTCCTTCCTCTGGGAGCCACAGCCAAAAGCTGGCTTTCTCAGCCTCCTCTTCAAGCTCCTTCACTACTCACGCAGGTTTACCCCCACCATTGCCCATCTCACTGAGTAGTTGAACCATTGTTCTGCTGAGAAAGCCAGGCACCCCGCCCCCACAGGGTAAAACTTGGCATTCCAACATCTGCCTCCTGGCACTCCGCTACCAGCTCAGAATGCACTTTTTTTATTTGTTTCCTTTCATGGAGTGCTGTATTTTTTCTTCTTCTCATGAAATGGTAAGTTCAATGACCATGACTCTCTTATCCTCGGCTGACCACATGAAGATGTCTGGCTGGAGAGTGGTTATTGTTATCTCTCTTGGGAAGACCAGCTCCTTTTTGAGGTTTACCAACATTTCCCACTCCGCCCAGCTTTGAGGAAGATATTTCTTTCTTGTGAATGTTTGGTACCCTGTAGATGTCACCTGGTCTGACAAAAGATGACAGTGTAAATTTAGGGTCTAAGGAAATTAATTTTCTGCTACCCCTATCTAGGACTTGGTCATGACACCACCTGCAGTATATCATCTCTGTGTCAGCACAACCTTGCACCTAGAGAGGATGTGCTGAAGGCTTTCCTTGATGTTACCACCCTTTTAAACCACTGGGTGAGGTTTAAAGGGGTTCAGAGGGGATCGTTTATACTGTCGTTATATGAAAGCTGAGTCTGGTTTGTAGAGTTCTCCAGATATCTGCCCAGCTAACGCGCTTATTCACCGTTGCGTCACATCACGTCCAGGCACCTTGTCAACCTAGGGACACTGCCTTAATGTGGAAGTGCTCCTGCTCAACCCTGATGACTTTGTCCACCACCATGGACCTCTGACTGTTATGGACTCTGACCAGAACTGTGGTGATGTTCCCCTGTCTAAGCCAGCCCTCGCAATCTGGATCAACCCCATGACCTCTCTATGCTGCAAGCTGGAGATTACATGGTTTACCTTTCACTTTCAGCCTGTGTGCATGGTACATATCTTGGAGACCCGAGTGCCGTGACTTTTCTGTTGTCACTGTACTCATTCTTGATGCACTGTTCAAGCTCCTCCTTGGCAATGTCTAGCTTGCAGCTCATCTTCTCGTTTAGCCATCTTTGGGCGTGCTTGAATGGATCTCTGAAAAATCTAGCCCTCTTCTTCTCTCTCCTCCTTTTCCTCGTTCTGATTCTCACACCTCTACTCATTGGAAAGTCTTTGACTGAGGTCATCCCACAGCTCCTTTAGGTTAGATCCTCATGAGATCTGGTTGTCCTCCAGCTTTGGTTGAGCTGTAGACTGGTAGGGTGTTCTATCCACCCCCCTCCTTCCCTTCATTTGAACTGTAGGCTCCTTCTACTTGACCTCTCCAAATTTCTTCCTGCATTACTCTGAGATGATTTCACTAAAGATGCGGAGCTTGCTGTGACCTTAGTTCAGCATCAAGTTCCTCCCACTCTGCCCGATCATTTGCCTTCAGCGGTGGCGGGGCTGGGCGGCTGGACCCCTTAGGGCTCTGCTCAAAATAGTCAGAGAGCTGGAGAAGAAACGCAAGGGAGGTGCAGAGAAATTGCGTGAAAAAAAGCCCTTTCAGGCCCTTCAGGCAGACAGATATGTTTTCTAGAGCAGCAGAACCTTCATCAGCTCCTATGGCTGATAATGATAGTGGTGGTGGTGGGGAGGATAGGGAGATGGAGAGGGAGAGGGAGAGGGAGTCTAGCTGCTTTCAAAACATGAGTCTAGGACACCCATTACCTCTTGGTAATGAGCCAAAAACATACATAGAGTACACTTGTGTAAAGCGATATACTTAAAAAATATTGATATTTTGACTTAAATACAAAATAAAACATGACGATATTATACATTTTAGCATTATGAACATTATGCTTTTAAATAATACAAATACATTTAACATTAGCTAGTATTGTATGTTAGTTTTTTTTTTATTTGTGTAAGGCTAAACCTAACAATTTTTATTCTCAAAATTAAAAGAAAGATGAACATAATTTAAACCAAGTCTTTTATCATCACGAACATTGCTGGTGTTATGAGATTTTGACGGTGTTTGATATAGCACCTTAAATTAGAGCCCACAACATCTTTATGTCAAGTTCAAGAAACACCTGAATCAAAGCACCAGAATCTTGCAATGCTGTAGAGAATCGCTGTAGTCTTGGCACATTTCAGACCAGTACAGTCAGATGGGCTTTGATGGAGTCTGCGAATTTCCAGGTAGCGAAAATTAAAGTGCCATTCAGAACATATTCACTGCTGGACATTGATTTGTCAATCAGGAATAAGGGCCTGACATGTGTGACGCTTTTTACACTCAGTATAATAAGAGTACAGATCCACATGCCACCCAGCCCAGCGCTGATCTAAATTATAATAGCTTCAGGCTAGTTAGTTGTCTCTGCCTGATGGGGAACTACGTTTTAGACTATTAATATCAAAAAGGGACATTTGGACTGCAGGGGGGGGGGAGAGACTGGTACTACTACAATTTTGAAAGCTGACTGAGCAAAATGGGCTGCATAATATACTATAATACTAATGTGAAGCTGAAAAATCATGCAGTTTACTCAGGCCTCTTGGCTCAGCAGCCTGAATGATGTTCACTGGTATGTTATTTCAACGTTTTTACATCGAAGGCTTACTTCACTGCATTGAAAAATATAAGTAATTGACTTTTCACCCACTGCATATTTACTAAAGAACATTTCCACTCAAGTACTTCTGACAGAGAACTATTTTTAGTAGAAAGAGTAGAAACAGGAAATGGCTGACGGCAGACCATTTGATGTTGCTGGGAGGGTTACATTAAAATGTAAGGGTGTAAAATGTAAATGTAAAACCCTGAATATTCGAAGTAATGTCAGTAAAAATGTAAAATATTGTAAACTGCTTTAAACATTCTACGACAAATAATGTATTTAAGGGTTAATCAATTTGTGCCATCTTTCAAGTCAAGTCAAGTCACTTTTATTTATATAGCGCTTTTATAGATTGTTACAATATAGATTGTTTCAATACAGCTTTACAGTAATAACAGGGAAAAAAAATGGGTAACAACATTATTGTACAGTGTCCTTGTACAGTGGCTATTATTTTAAGTTTATGGTATTCGTTTTTTTCATATTACACTTTTATTGTTAGTTTGAATTAATTTGACAGACAGCATTCACTGATGTTGATCAAGCTAGCGCCATTCAGAGCTGCCAACTCTCACAAATTCACCATGAGACACACGCAATTGACACTTAGCAAGCAGGTTACTTAAGCTCTCAGATTCTGTCAATTTTATTACGCAATTCAAACAATAAATACCGTTTTGGCGCTTGTACGTGTTACACCACAAATCCCCAGCGCACGTGAACCCATCATTTCCATAGATATCTATATAAAGGCTAGATGTCTCATGGCAGAATATTTATCGTCATCACCGGCGGCCATCTTGTCACAGACAGGCTTTCTGGCGGGCTCTGTGGTATCTGATGTAAGAAATACTAGTATCTCATTTAAATCTTGACGGATTTACAAACATTTTGGTTTCTTACAAACGTTATTAACGTGGCTATAATTCTGGATGATTATTTATTTATAAACTTATTATTCATAAGTATGCAGTATCATAACTACATCTCTGCCGTTTATAACAAACCAGACCGTTTGAAAATCGGTAGAAAATTGAGCCATTTACGGTGATTTAAAAAGTACATGCACCATTAAAACAATGTTACCAGTGAGCGAGCTGCCCGTGACAAGATGGCCGCCAGGTGCTGACGTCGACCTCCATTGGCCAGCAGTGCGAACGAGATGTCTAGCCTTTATATAGATATCTATGATCATCTCTACTAGCTAATGTAAAAAGAACATGAACACTGTTGAAAGATACAGTATGCTACAACTTACCAAAATGTATTCCTCATGCATAATGTCAACCTATCATTTTTTGAACTCTTCCCTGAACTGAAATATAGTAGTGGGTTGTATTTCCACACAACTGACATCAGGTTCAAGTACACACACAAGCCGGCGCTACTTACTCGTGTACTGCAGTTTGGCTGGTGGTTATGTTGCCCGCCCGCATACCGCCTCCCATGGCCGAAACTGGTATTACGACACCTGCCGGGCCAGGGCTAGTAATTTAGCATGCTAATTTAGGTTTATATCTTGGCATCACTATAACTTGTCAGTTTTTTAATGACATCATTGCACTTATTTCTTCTCATTCTTTCGATGCGTGTATCTCATTTTTTGTAGCTTGACTTCGTCATACTCATATTCAAGACAGAATATGAGTCTGAAACTCCTCCATTGGGCTTTGATTATGAGGCGTGTCGTAACCGAACCAGGAAAAAAAAACCTCTGCACTCAATTGGATAGTCAGAGCAATGCATATCAGAGCAACGCATACTGTAAGTCAACTCCTTTGCATAGCGCAGTTTTCAAATACAGAACGTAGCCTACTTTATTTATTTTAGAAGTTAAATAACAAGTGTTACTTCTTTTACTTACTTCTCCATGAGTGCCACCAAAGGAGAAACCACAACGACCACAGGCTTTTCATTATGTCCCATCTTCTTAACGACCGTCAGAGCCAGCTGATAAGTTACACTTTTCCCGAATCATGTAGGAAGGACGCCAAAAATATCTTTCCGATCGACAAAATGCCTTGATTGCAGTTCTCTGTTTGTCTATTAAAATAAATGCGGTGTCGATTTATTTTACAAAAGACGCGACAGCGGAATCTATGCATCTCAATTCTCCGGCTGCAGTCATCTCTGAGGGAAGACAGTTAAGCGCTCTTTGATAACGTGATGATTATGTCCCTGCTGATCATCTGTCCATCATCGTATAAAGCCCGCCCTGGCAATTTGATTGGCCCGTTCATTTTTTACCTGATCATAATTACTCCTCAATGGATCGAGTCCAGACCGAACTTCCCGGCCAAAAAATATTGTGGGCGGAGTTCGGGCTGGCATCCAGGCTACATTTTTTGGATATTTTTACCTCAATTATTCCATACGACCACCTTTAATGTGTTGTTCATCTATGAAGTCGTGAATGAAAAAACATTGGACCTGTGTTAGTTCCTGATGATTCATGATATATTAATGCATAATTCATGCATGAATTTATATGAATTTATAAAAATATCCTTACCGTGAAGTGTTACCATGAAGGGTAATTACAGTATATTTCTACAATGTGTGTCAAGGTTCTGTCACCTCTGTTCTAGTTTTTCCCTGGATCTATGGTGACGGGATCTTGACACCCCTATTAGTCTTGTTATGTGTGAGCTTTTGTCTGTTATATTTGGTGTGTTCGGGACATGGTGTCTGGATCCTGACACTTCGGTCTAGTCTTGGTTCAGTTTCATTGTTGTCAGCACATCCATGCTCTGTGCCTTCGTCAGTCTTGCATTTTGTTTTCTGTTTGAGCACATGCATCTTCTTTCTCTTTTTTGCCATGCACACTTCAGTCTTGCTATTATCCTTTGTGTCTGTGTGCAATGTGCTCTTCTTGTCTGTCTCTCGTCTTGGCCCTGCTCCCCTTGTTACCTTGTTATTAGTTCAATTACCCTACTTGCTTTCCTTCGTTACCCTCCTTATTTGCTTCCCTACTTAATCTCCCTGTGTTTTGCTTGTTTGTTGTGGCTATTCACAGTGTATAGGTATTCCGTTTGTCTAATCATGCAGTTTTGTTTCCCCCCGTGTTCCCCCTCGGCCCTGCCTTCCTGCACCCGGTCCCATTTTGTTGGCTTTTGTCTGCCCTGACTGTTTTTCACCGGCTGGGTTATTTTTGTTTTATGTTTACTATGTAAAGCATATTGTTGACTCTGCGCCTGAGTCCTGCCTCCATCTCTCATTCTCACATGGCTAACAAAGTGATGTTTGAAGAGCATTTTAGAAAATCACTTTTGTAAATATTTTCATAATTTAAATCTTTCATGTCATGGATGACTTTTTAATGTATATACTGTATGTGATTAAGCTTATACTGTAAGTGGCAGAGAAAACAGGCAGTTAAATCGTTAATCACACTCATATTGTAAAGAACATGTTTAAACTGAAATGAATCAATGTTGAACTGACTTGAGCTGAATAATGATGTCTTGTCTTCTGTAGAGCTGCTTTACAGCAGAATTTTAATTTGTATCATGTTTGATGAAGTCCGCATTGCTGATCTTTGTTTTCCTGTTTATTACTGTGAAACTGCTTTTAAACAACCTGTATTGTACAAAGCACTACATAATTAAAGGTGACATTACTTTAAGCTCTTTGTGTGTGGTGAGATAATGACTATGTGATGTTTTGGGATTTTCAGGAACTGGAGAAGGAGCGGACCGACCTGCTAGAGGATGTGACGGCCAATAAACGTAAAATGAAGGAACTGGAGGATAATTTACTTTTTAGGCTGACCAGCACGCAGGGCTCCCTGGTCGATGACGAGAGCCTCATCACAGTGCTGGGAAACACCAAACGCACGGCAGAGGAGGTCACACAGAAACTTCAGATTGCTGCTGAGACTGAGATCCAGATCAATGCGGCCCGCGAGGAATACAGACCCGGTAGGCACTTAGAGCTTATTTTTCCTTTAGTTCACCTAACATGTATCCCAGAATTGACTCACCCTCAAGCCATCCTAGGTGAATTTGAGTTTATTTTTTCAGCCAAACACAATCAGAGTTAAATATATATATCCTGGCTCTTCCAAGCTTTATAATTGGAGTGAGTAGAGCCTGAGATTTTGAAGCCCGAAAATGCACCATCATATCCATCATAAAAATAATCCATATGGCTCTAGGGGGCTAACAGAGGCCTTCTGAAGTGAAGCGATTGAATTGTTATTTTTTTAAGGCTTTTTTCAAAGATGTGTAAATAAATTTGATCAATCTTTTCCTCTAGTTTGTTAGTCTTATGAAGTGAAAATGTAAAAGGTAAATTATTAGAATAGCCCCAATCTGTACAGAACTCACAAACTTCTGTAAACTGAACCCTTTGAGTTGACACCTGGTATTAATATTAAGGCTGTCAAGTGATAAAATTTTGTAATCTAATTAATTACATGATGTTCTGATTCATTAAAGGGTTAGTTCACCCAAAAATGAAAATTAAGTCATTAATTACTCACCCCCATGCTGTACCAACCCCGTAAGACCTTCGTTCATCTTCGGATCACAAATGAAGATATTTTTGATTAAATTTGAGAGCTGTCTCACTACCACATTGGCTGCCTAAGGGACTGGCTCTTGACGACCCAGAAAGTCAATGAAGAAAATGTTTAAATATCCCATGTGACTACCGTGGCTCAACTATAAGTTTATCAAGCGACGAGAATACTTTTTGTGCGAAAAAACAAACAAAAATAACGACTTTATTCGACTATTCCTTTTCTTCCTTGTTGGCCTGAAACGAGACTTCCTTAGATTTCCATGATGCATGCACGAGAATTGCGATCTCCTTCAACCACTTCAGTTCAGTTCTCGCGCATGCGTCATGGAAATCTAAGGAAGTCTCGTTTCAGGCCAACATTGAAGAAAAGGAATAGTCGAATAAAGTCGTTATTTTTGTTTGTTTTTTCGCACAAAAAGTATTCTCGTCACTTGATAAACTTATAGTTGAGCCACTGTAGTCACATGGGATATTTAAACATTTTCTTCATTGACTTTCTGGGCCGTCAAGAGCCAGTCCCTTAGGCAGCCAATGTGGTAGTTATACAGCTCTCAAATTTAATCAAAAATATCTTCATTTGTGTTCCGAAGATGAACGAAGGTCTTACGGGGTTGGTACAGCATGGGGGGTGAGTAATTAATGACTTAATTTTCATTTTTGGGTGAACTAACCCTTTAAGTATACATTTTTTATTATTGTTTATGAAATAAAAGCTGTTAGTAGATGGCGGTAAATGTCTAAATTAGCGAGCATTCTGGCACAATATGGCTGCCGTTGCATCATCCATGTGGATGCTGCACATTGGTGGTGGTTGAGGAGATTCCCCCTGCCATTTGTAAAAGCGCTTTGAGTGCAGAGAAAAGTTATGCATGTAACAAATTATTAATATTATTATTATGTAGTCACAAAATCCGACACTTTTCCCTTGAATTTCCCTTTTCCCTCCAATGTCAAAGGGATCATGTCTAGTTGCATCTGAGACTTCTGTTAATACCAGATGTAAATACTGACTCTTGTGTATTTTCTGAATGTAGTTGCCACAAGAGGAAGCATCTTGTACTTTCTGATGACAGAGATGAGCATGGTGAACGTGATGTATCAGACCTCCCTGCGCCAGTTCCTGGGCTTGTTCGACTTGGCCTTGGCAAAGTAAAACTCATTTATCAATTCATACCTTATTCCTTACTTAAATTAGTTTTTCAAAGACAAAATGGCATGTATTTTTGGTCTTCATCACCAAGCCAACATTTCCTGATGAGGCCAATGTAGGCTTAAATGGTTAGTTCACTCAAAAATGAAAATTCTGTCATTAATGACTCACCCTCATGTTGTCCCAAGCACGTAAGGCCTCCGTTCATCTTCGGAACACAGTTTAAGATATTTTAGATTTAGTCCGAGAGCTTTCTGTCCCTCTATTGAAAATGTTACGGTATACTGTCCTTGTTCAGAAAGGAAATAAAGACATCAATAAAGTAGTACATGTGTACTTAGAATTTTTTGAAGCATCGAAAATGCATTTTAGTCCAAAAATAACAAAAACTACAACATTCAGCATTGTATTGTGTTCTGGTTCTGTTGTCAATCCACGTTCATGAGTCCACTGTGACACTGATGACGTAAGACTCTGCTGTTATCTGGTGCGTCCGTGTATTTGGGTTCAAATCAATATGGCTGTGCAAAAAAATGCAAGTCTTCCTCTGTGTCGAAATCCTTTGACAGGTTTGCGAAAACTGTTTTGTTTAAAGCTTGCATCACCCTCAGACTGTGAACGAAGCTCTTTCGCACCAGATACATGTCAGCAGCGTCTTACGTCAGCAGCGTCACTGAATGCGGATTGACAACAGAACGGGAAGACAATGCAATGCTGAATAAAGTCGGAGATTTTCTTATTTTTGGACCAAAATGTATTGTCGATGCTTCAAAATATTCTAACTAACCCACTGATGTCGCATGGACTATTTTGATGATGTCTTTATTTCCTTTCTGGATAAGGACAGTGTACCGTGAATTCATTTTCAATGGAGGGACAGAAATCTCTCCGACTAAAACTAAAATATCTTAAACTTTATTCCGAAGATGAACGATGAAGATGAGGTCTTACGAGCTTGGAACGACATGAGGGTGAGTCATTATTGACATAATTTTCATTTTTGGGTGAACTAACCCCAAGGTATGGGTCCCAAATGTTTTGTCCAAGGTTCCAAGGCAGATCTGAATTAACTCTGGTCAGACTGTAAATGATATTCAAAAGGGCTAGTTCAGATAGGGCCGACACAGAGCCTGCGGACAAAGCCATTTTTGTGGCTACACGTGGCTCCACCATGAAATATCTGTTGGCTGATGTCCAAATGTAAATTGACAGGATATTGGTGTTATAAAATAATGCCTGTTGTTCAGATTGTCCATGTGAAATGTGAGAGTGCATTGAGTATGGTTTTACATAAGATGCCAACTTGTTTCTTCCTCTTGGAGAGTAGGTCCTCAAAGAGTCCAATTACAAGCAAGCGGATCGCCAAAATCATAGAGTACATGACCTTTGAGGTGCACAAGTACGCAGCTCGGGGTTTGTATGAAGAACACAAGTTCCTGTTCACCCTGCTGCTCACTCTCAAGATCGACATGCAGAGCAACAGGGTCAAACATGAGGAGTTCCTGACCCTTATTAAAGGTCAGAAACCAACCGGTCTTACTCAAGTCAGTCTCTCTCAGTCTCTCCTTTTTATCTGTTTTTCTACATTCAAAGACTTTCTCCTCCTCCATAGTTTCTTTCTATTTTTTTTTTTACTGCATATCTTACGTAATAAGTTTAGACACCTTTTCTCATTCTTTATTATTATATATCCTTTATTAATAGGGTACAGACAGGTTTTAAGGCTGTCTTTTGGAGCGGTGGGTTTAGGCAGAACTGAGCAGCAGGAACCCATCAGAGCCAGACTTCTACAGCTATTAGTGTGCTATGAATGAAGCACAGTGGTGCCTTGTGACAAGCTGTGAGGTTGAATGCCAGTACATTTTATGTAAGGCTACTTAGTACATTGTGTTGCATACTTGCATTAGTTGAGACATATTAAACATTCAAATAGCCATATTTTTTTAAAGGAATCTTCCAGGTTCAATACAATATGACATGCACCGTGTTTCAAATGTATAGCCTCAAAAAGACTGTGATTTTGCCATTAGAAGCTTTTGTGATTTTTCTTTCCTCTGGGTAACAAGAAAAATCATATTATTGGCTCTTTGCAATTTGTACATGTTGTTCATGGGGAGTCCTTGGTGACTCTGTAGATTGATGAGCTTCTATGTGATTACCATGTTGGTTCATGTGCTTTTGCTTCATAAAAAGCATCAGATCCACAATTTAATCACTGAGAAATCATAGCCTTGCGGTCAGCGAAGTGGCCCATTACCCAGAAGGTCAATTTGATTCCCTGTGCTGGCAGTGGACGTCAAGACAGTTAATACCATTCTGCTCTTTAATGCACTCTTGTGAGAGCCTCTCTCTCTCTCTTTGCTGCCATGTTGCTTGTCTTGCTTGTCCCTCATAGAAATGAGCTTTTCTCAAGATTTCTCAAGTTATAACATTTGTAAAACAAGAGAGGTTTGTTTGTACCTTTACTAGATAGTATTTCAAGAACAAAACGTTCTTCAGACAAGATGAGTGCAAGAAAACAATGTATTTTATTAATTACAAAAGTGTATAAAGCCAATATTTCAGTTAAAGATACTCAAAACAATTTAACCCAGAACTCAATAAATGGCCAGTATAACAACAATAGACTAGAAAACACGTCTTGCTTTAACATCTACCATTTAACTAAAAAATTTAATATAACTGCTCCACATTTATTTGATACAAAATAATAAAATTATGTTTTTTTAATTAGTGTTACAACCTTCTGTAACGTGGGGAGCAGGTAGAGATGAGGATCTACTTACCAGGGGTTTATTCGTAATAGAAAAATCAACAACAATCAGTAACATGAGGAGCAAATAGAAAGTGCGGCACCTGGCCACCAAGGATTTATACATTTAGTCATGGGAAATGTTGGTATTATTAAAAAAAATCAAATTTATTGTTTTGGTGGTTGTTTGCTCTGACTAGGTAGCGAGTTGTTGGCTAGCTAAGTGGCTCAGCTGGTAGCTTGCCATCTGATAGCCACGGCTCATGGCTAGCTGTCATTAATCTGGATAATCAATAAATCAATTAATAGCACAATAAAAAAAATAAAAAAAGCTTGATAATTATTACGGCCGCGATAAATCTCTCCCTCTACCAAAGAGACTGGATGACAAATCCGTTAAAGACATAACCAACATATTTTACGTGAATACTCTCCAAAACGGACATTTAAACATAATTTTGTGTGTATTTGTCCATTCAGACACGAAACAGAGCTCAATTCATTACTCGCTGTATAGGGATCTATGGCTGCATGCTTCGTCTCGGGTGTGTGCGCACAGAAAGATGAAACTCGATACAATATGAGAGATTTCTTCTATCCTTTTCTTTTGTTATAGAATAAAATATCAGTTCGGCTGATTTGGCTGTTGTTGCGTTGGTCATCAAGATGACGGGGCAAAGCTGCAGTGACGTCATGTGAACCGAACAAATAGACTGAACACTGTTTTACAGGGATCTCCCAGCAGTGGTGGAAAGAGTACTGAAAAAACATACTCAAGTAAAAGTACCATTACATTCCAAAAAATGTAGTGTGAGTAGAGTAAAAAGTACTTGTCCAAAAAACTACTTGAGTAAGAGTAAAAAAGTAGCTTATTTAAAAGTACTGAAGAGTAGTGAGTAGTGAGTACTGAGGTGCAGATTCTACCCCTTATAATAAACACTGTGCACTACAATTTATAAATTAAAAAAATGCACATACTGGAATTCACATTATATTTTGTTCTTTGTAAGAAAGATTGAAGAATATCTATCATCCATCTTTTTAAAATGCATCAAATCAGTACACTCATCACCATTTAAATCATATTATTTGGGGGAAAAAAGCATTTAAAATTAGGCGAAAAGCCACTGGGCCTGAGCATGTTATTGTTGCACATAAAATATCAATATTCATAACTGTGCAAATAATTCAAAAACCTTTAGAAACTCATATGATAGTTCAGCATCACACACCAAGAGATGGGTTAAATAAAATAAAAAATACCCAATTTCTCTCCAAAACGGTACCAATGTTAGTGTTTTGATAAATGAGAATCACTAATATTATCATATTACCTCAACCAATGCACTGAAAAAGGCTAAGATAGTGAGCTAACACTAATTACACACTTTTATTCCATGCTATTAAATATGTTACAATTTAAACGTAAATGCATTGTTCTAGAAGGGTGGCATCATCCCTTACATTTTACACGGCTACATGTACTCACATTGTAATGCTGATAATATAATTTGTAAGGAAAATTGTGCATTAAATAGGGAAGTTATATCCAGGAAACTTTTACAAAAGAAACAAATACACTTTGTCTCTGAAGTCTCGGCTAAGCTGTTTTATCAGCAGCATCCACACGCAAAAAAAGTTCAGCATGAAAAATGTTTTTGCGCAAGTGCACTTGCCAAATGAATATAATGGATCAATAAAAAATGCTGTTTATTATCGAGCTGTGCTAATTTCTTATTAAGTAATGCAGTTCAAGTTAATGACATGGTGCACTGATTCTGAATCTGGCGGCATGGCGAGCGCGAGACGCGGCAGTGGTGCACAGATCGTGACGCGCGTCAATCCTGTGATTGTGAAGTAATGGGAGCGGGAATTCACCGCATTATGAACCGGTCTCGCAATTCCCCCAACCTCAGACCAAATGTTAGGCCATGTAGACAGGCCAGCCTATATAAATATCATATTAAGCAGAAATGTGAAATATACCTTAGCATATTAGAGGAAGACGCTGATATCTGGATTGAATTGATGCGTGATGAATGCACTTCCACAGCAGTCACGAGTAACAGCAGGAATAGGCGGTAAGTTTTCTATGCTTAATTTGAATTGATGACAGTCACGAGACCTATTACTCAATCCAATCACGTTGATGGATAAAAATAAAATTAAAACAAGCATGTAACGAGTAACGGCCACAAACAGAAGGAAAATAGCGGAGAAAAAGTACCGATACATCACTTAAAATGTACTCAAGTAAAAGTAAAATTACACAATTTTAAACTTACTCAAAAAAGTACAATTTCTGAAAAAAAACTACTTAATTACAGTAACGTGAGTATTTGTAATTCGTTACTTTACACCCCTGTCTCCCAGTCACATGACCCCTTGCTGCGTGTCAGCCATTTTGACGGAATACATCCGTCAGCCACTCAGTGGCAATGGTTCTATTATTAGGGGTGGGTCACCCCTAATAATAGACCCATTGGCGTGGGTAATATATATATATTTATATATATATATATATATATATATATATATATATACAGTATATATACTTCTAATTATTTTTTTATAATTAGCCTAAATATTGCAATACTTTGTGCAGTACTGATATAATTGTATAAATGCACTTATATATAATTATTTTTTATATTTGGCCTTATATTTAGTCTAAATATTGCAATACTTTACTTTACAGTATTTATATAATTGCGTGAGCAGATATCTCGATACTGAACAGAATTGATTTTTTTTCCTCCACCACTATCTATTATCAGTGCTGAACACCTACAGTAATACACATGCGCATGACGTCCTCGACTTCAGAGTATCGAGTTTGTGGTTTCCACAGAGACCATTTTCAAAAACGTCCACTTTGAAAGCCCCCTTGTTCTCTCTTCAGTTGTCCGATATTGTGTGTGCAAGGCACACTGTTTCGTGTTGTTTTCTCGTTCTGTGGATTACCTGCTTTTGAGTTATTTAATAAAACTCGTTTTATTTGATACTTTTTGGCATTTCTTTGTCATGTCAAACAAATGACAGCTTTTACACTGTCCCATTTTGTACAATTGAAAAATAAATAAATAAACATTTAGGCAATTTCGCTATACTATAGGAATGCCTAGAGACTGCTTAAGGGTTTTGGGCTAAACCAAGTCCATCAGGGCTAACACACCCTCATACAGTACATCCGGGAAATTCACCTGACCTGCCTCATGGCTAGTAGGGCTGGGTAATAAATATCGATTTCTCGATATTAATCGATTCTCATTTTTACGAACCGATATCGATTCTTAAGTCTCAAGAATCGATTAGTCATCCTGTTTCATTTGAATGAATGGGACATTGTATCGCGGCTGCGCGCATTCAAAAAATCGCAATAATCTTTGTCCTTTGTTACTATTGATATGAAACAAAATCTCAATTTTCAAATTACGTCCATTTTCTTTAGAAATTTAAAAACATAAATAGAGTTTTGGCGCTGTGGCGTGAGATCGCTCTGGCATAGCTCAAGAGAAGCAGCAGCGCTGATCTCTCTTCCGGGTTAATAATAGCAGTCACAGCGCGAAATAAACATGAATGAGCATCTGAAAGTGTGTTAAAAGATAGAGTACAACTTATCGAAATCCGTATCATGTCACATTGATTCGCTCAATCAGCGTCTCAACCGTGGAAAGACGTCAGTTAAACAGCTTGTAATCAATGTCTTGTCATGTATCGTCATATTTACCTCAGAAGACCCACATCAACTCGTTAGTCAGCTAGAAAAAAATAACTCCAGAGAGGAGCATTTTGCTAAATATATACACAATATTACATACTGTATGCATTATAATCTTAATGCTCTTCAATATTTAATGCATATTTGAATAAATCTGGCAAGTTTTTATGACAGCCACCATTTAAATGTTTATATTTCATATAATCTTCTTATTATAAAAATAAATAGAAGTGTAATTTAAGTGATGCATTCATTATTACCTTCATATTTGAATAAATCTGGCAAGTTTTTATGACAGCCACCATTTAAATGTTTATATTTCATATAATCTTCTTATTATAAAAATAAATAAAAGTGTAATTTAAGTGATTCATTCATTATTACCTTCCTATTAGGCTAATGAAGCCTAGTAGGCTACAACTAGTCTCCCATAGTTTACAGCATTAGTTAAGAGATTTAATTCCCTTGAGAAAAATTGCCGTTTATTGTAACTGATATTCAAAATAATCGATATTGAATCGAATCGAATCGTAATCGAATTGAAAAATTGTGAATCGAAATCGAATCGAATTGTGAAATTTGTCTCAATACCCAGCCCTAATGGCTATAGGGTTGGGTATCGAGTATCGATTGGAACCGGGACTAACTTTTCGTTTTTCCCGGAATCGTTCAAAAGTTAAAATTTCAATTCCTAGTTTCGATATTCACATTCCTAGTTTCGATATTCACATTCCGCCGAGCGGAAGAAGAAACCGCTGAACAACACCAACGAAGAAGCGTCTACCGGAAGTGTTGGCACAACCGCGCGAGTCGAACATGAGTAGCTTACGTCGGCGGTCCAAAGTGTGGCTTCACTTTTCTAAAAATTTACGAAATCTCGGCAAAATTTGTGACAAGTATTTGTGACAGAAGGAGTATTTCCTTCAGAAAGACCGTTGGTTAGCAAGGTTAGCTAAACTTTTTTGACCCTGCCTCTTAAAAGAATCGAAATCGAGAATCGTTAGGAACCGGAATCGAAACAAGGAATCGGTATCAGTATCAGAATCGTTCAAATTCAAACGATACCCAACCCTACTCATGGCTCGGACAGAACTCAAACGGGTCCTTCTTGCTGTGAGTCAACAGTGCAAGTGCTACCCACTGAGCAACTGTAATATAGGCAAATGTTTTGATTAAATTTGATATAATAAGTTAAACTGTTTAATGTTGATTCCAGTTCTGTGAGTTGGTATTCATTAACCTGCTAATCAAATTATGAAGTGAGCAGTTGGGCAGGGTACTGTACTGTATGTACTGTAAATTCTTTATATTTGTACCCAGAGGTCTACGGATGAAAAATAGCCTCTTGGGCTAATTCTGGCACATTTACACTTGTTTATTAATGTGCATTGACCCTGTAAATAAAAAATAAATAAATAAAAAAAAAACTGTAGTAAGCAATCTAGTATTTGATTTTAAACATGCTCATCAACATGCAATCAATCAAAAACAAACAAACAAAAGAAAAACATTTAACTAAGAAATTCTAAAATCTCCTACACTCTGGTGCAAAATTCAGGATTCTGTTTTCATAATAAGAATGTGATGTGTTTTCTTGATGTCACCCAGGAGGTGCTTCGCTGGACCTGAAAGCCTGTCCACCCAAAGCTGCAAAGTGGATACTGGACATAACATGGCTCAACCTGGTGGAGTTGAGCAAACTGTGGCAGTTCTCTGACATTCTAGATCAGGTGTGTGGTCAGATACCTATACACTTAAAGGATCATCAGACGCATCCAGACATGGAACACATTTACACACACACACCCACACACACACACACACACACACACACACACACACACACACACACACATCTGTCGCTTTGAGTTCCCCTTCCTCATTAAATCCTTCTCACTGCTCACTCTTTGCAGTAAACATGTCAATATTTGATTCATCTGGTCTACACACACACACACACACACACACACAGGCACAAATACATTCACGACCCCTCACACTGTCGACTGATTGGCAGGCCATGACTGCCCGGGGGAAATTCATGCTCAATGCAGTGTGAAATGAGCTTACTTTGGCAAACTCTAAATCAATTATTGTGGCTGAAAGAAATCAGATTAAAAGCCTTTTGTTTAATTAACCATTTCCAGAACACCACAACTACAGAAATTCTGCTAACCCACACACAAGATTTCATAATACAATGTCATGACACATCAAAAAATCCATGCTTTCCGTATCATCATGTTTAGTCTTTGTCTTTAATAATTTAATTCCAAAACACTTAATTTTAGATGCTATGTAATATATATTGACGGTTTAGTTCACCCAAAATTGAAAAATGTGTAATCATTACACATGCTAATGTTGTTTCAAATCTGTATGACTTTCTTTCTTCTGTGAAACATAAAATAACATATTTTGAGAAATGTCTCAGTGTATTTTTTTTTTTCAAACAATGGAAGTCAAATGGAAACCACAATGGTTACCAAAATTTTAAAAATAATGCAGTATATTGTTCAATACATAAAATATGTATAAAGCTATTATTTGGCTTTTTTACCATTTAAAATATAACTAAAAATAATCAAAATGCACCCCGTAGAGTCGTAGAACATGACAACTTTCCAAAATGATTTCTTGTCAACTGTCTAAATTAGTACCAGATTCACTCACTTTTGTGTATACTTGTGTTAACAGATTGGACGTCATGAGAAACAGTGGAAGAGCTGGTTTGATCGAGAGGCACCTGAGGAAGAACCAATCCCAAATTCATATGACCAGGCTCTGGACTGTTTCAGACGGCTGCTCCTTATTCGATCCTGGTGTCCAGATAGAACCATTGCTCAGGTATAAATGAGCCCATTGTGAATGCAGCGTATCCAGTGAAGTCATTCAATTATTGATTTTTTTTTTATTATTATTATTTTGTGAAACTCCTCACATTGCATTTTTTCATCACAGAACCAAAACAAATTATTTTTGCAGACAGATGTTATGACAATTAATTAATGCACAAAATGCCTTCTTAGCGCATCACAAACTCATTACTGTTATCAGCAAAATAATCCCGAACAGAAGAATTCTGATTACAGCATGCCTATTTGCTATCAGCCTTATGTATGTGTGTAATATTTCTTGACCTTCTGGATATCCATCACTTTGGCAAGGTGAGAATTGGTCCCCTGACTGAGCCTTATTTCCCCCAGTTTTTTTTTTTTTTTTTTCTCTATAACAGTCAGCTGTATTAGTTTCTTTCTACTGTCCTTGCCAACTGTTGGCTTGCTCAGTTTGAGGCTTCACCATTTAGAAATATCAATATGACTGCACTGATCAGATTAAAGGCCATTGCACACTGAGTCCGAAATTCGTATCCGAAATTTTCGCACGTTAAAAAAAAAATTCGACCTCATGTTATGTCAGTCACGCTTGCACACCGCCTCCGAAACTTTCGTCCGTCATAAAATTAATCGGATCGGGTTCGATTTTCGGCGTTTTTCGCATCCAGAGCCAGCATTTTGAGAGGTCTTTTGACAATTCAGGGCCGGGGGGAGCTCGTCCTCAAAGGCTCTGTGCTTTCAGTTTCGGTTTTCAATTCGATCAAGTGTTTATGTTCTCTTCTCTATATTTGATTATGAAATTAATAAACCTCCCCTTTCAATCAGATTTAAATTTAGGATCGAATAAGGTGTGATTGAGCAGCCTATTCGATAACTAATGTATTATTTGGCCACAATAAATACACAATATATAGCCTACACAATAACAGCCTAGCTGTTCTGTCTGCCCAGCGCTTCCACCGGTCCGCGCGCGGGTGTGTGTGTGTGTTTGTGTGTGTGTTCATACCTGGTCCATACCAGACACACTGCCAGTCTCCGTTCAGAATCGATTGGTTCACGGAAATTGGTGGTGTTGTTTTTAATATGTGGCTCCAGAATCGCTAGCAAAGCATCAAACTGTCCCACTGACATTCTGAGGTAAATTTTGAATCGCTCAGGATAAATTCGCAACTCCTTGATAAGGAACTCTCCTTCCTCTCGGCGCAATTTCAGGATTGGATGGATGTAATATTTTCTCTTTCTTCTCTTTTTAATAAGAGAGAGGGCAAAAATCATCCTCACCGCTTGACGAATCCATTTGGTATTTTTGCGTTTTTTCCCGCAAAGGTTTAATAAATACGCAACGGACTCGGTGTGCAAGGTTTCTATGCGTGACGAATTTTTAGGCTGGCGAACACGAAAATACGCATACGAATATTTCGTACTCAGTGTGCAATGGCCTTAAATTAAACTAAATATTTACTGAATTTGACCTGAATAATATTGTCTTCGGTAGAGTTGCCGTACAGCTGTTTTATAGTCATTTCATAATTGATACAATTCGCAACACTATTATATACCTGTTTATTCCCGTGAAGCTGCTTTGAAACAATATGTATTGGGTAAAGCGCTATTAATTGCATCAGGGTAATTACTTGTTTTCCAATGTGTAATTGAAAGGCACGGAAGTACATCATGCACTCAATGGGGGAGAGATATGCTGAGGGAGTGATTCTGGATCTGGAGAAGACGTGGGAGGAGTCTGACCCACGCACTCCTCTCATCTGCTTCCTATCCATGGGTTCAGACCCAACAGACTCCATCATCGCCCTGGGCAAACGACAAAGAATTGAGACTCGTTACGTCTCAATGGGTCAGGGGCAGGAAGTTCATGCACGCAAACTTCTGCAGCACTGTATGGCTAATGTATGTTCTTATTCATGCATTTTTAATGCCACTTGCTTCTATCCCATCTTAATATGCAGAGATAATAATAAACTAGTCATTCATGGGTTGATTTTCCCAAAAGTGTCAACACAATGGCTCTGTTGTTCAGTTTACTGTTTATTGAATATTTTCTACAGCAGAATACAGTACATTAGCTCAGCCAACCATTTTGGGACCACATTATTTGTCTGTTTAGCTAATGGAAGAAAGTGGAGAGTTTGGGATGCATCTTTGAAAGAAGAGATTTTTTTTGCAATTCCACTTGATGGCTTTCTTATCTCTCAGTATTTGTGCTCAACGAAGTCTATAAACCTGAATACTTTGTCTAAAACCAAATCTTATCTCTCTCTCCCATTAGGGAGGCTGGGCTTTACTTCAGAACTGTCATTTGGGTCTGGATTTTATGGATGAACTCATGGATACAGTCACAGAGACAGACAGCATTAATGACACCTTCAGACTGTGGATGACCACTGAGGTCCACAGACACTTTCCTATCACTCTCCTGCAGATGTCAATCAAATTCACCAATGAGCCTCCACAGGGACTGAAAGCCGGACTTAAAAGGACTTACGGAGGTGAGCCTGACCTCTCTGGATATTTAGCCTGTCAGTTTTATTTATTTCTTCACTCCATGTCAACTGCAGGCTGTTTTTTTTATATCCTCCCTATTTGAGATGAAAGACTGTAGCATCACCTGAGGCAACAAATGGATTTGAAACATTTAGATGAATATTTGAGGAGCCCTCAGTATTCCAATATCACGAAAAAAAAAAAAAAACAACTAGTGTGTATGTGTTATTGATAGCGAAAGTCTTACAATTTGGTAATACCCAATAATATCTTCCAGGTATCAGTCAGGATCTTCTAGATGTGAGTAACATGGTCCAATGGAGGCCCATGTTGTATGGGGTGGCATTCCTCCATTCCACTGTTCAAGAGAGGCGAAAATATGGACCTTTGGGTTGGAACATCCCATATGAGTTCAACCAGGCAGATTTCAATGCAACCATACAGTTTGTCCAGAACCACCTGGATGATATGGACATCAAGAAGGTGAGAGTTGCATTATGGAGCCGCTGTGTTACTAGATCGTAATAATTAGCACAATTAAATCAGCTAAACACATCATAAACTTGTTTCAGAAAAATTTTGTAAAGTTTATTTGGTCTAATTTGTTCTGTAATTATACACCTTGAATAATCCCACATAAACTTAAATGAGAACTCCGGCGCAAAATGAACCTTTGGTCTAATAAACTTTGGTACCCAGTTAGCCGTTCTCTGAGATTTGTTTTCATGATAATCAAATGTAAAGAGTTTAATCTCTAAAAACTGTTTTAGTGTATAACACTAGTATATGGGGGCATTTATTAAGTAAAAAGTAATCGCTAGTTAATACCACTAACAAGGCTCAAAATAGCCCCACACTAATGAGGGTCCCTACGTGCAAAACGAAGCATTGTAAGCACTTTGTAAGTGTACAGTAACTCCACTTTGTGTATACACAGCCGGAGCCATCTTTGGAAAACAGTCTCGACAAGTTGAACCACGAACGCCATGCCAAGTAAGCTGAACTGTATGAAGTTCAGCGAACTTCTGAACTGTATGAACAGCGTTCGTGGTTTTGACTTGTTTTCTCCTGCCTGTATACATGAAGTGGACTGTCTTTATAAAGTATCTTCTTATTAAACGGTCTGTACACTTTCAAAGTTCTCAATGCTTCGTTCTGCATGCAGGGACCCTCATTATGTTACTGTGCTAGTGTGGGGCTATTTTGAGTCTTGTTAGTGGTATTAATTAGCGATTTCTTTTTACTTATTATATGCCCCCAATATACTAGCGTTATATGCTAAACAGTTATACAGATAAAACTCTTTACATTCGAATGTCATGCAAACAAATCTCAGAGTATGGTGGACAAGGTACCAATGTTTTATTAGACCAAAGGTTCATTTTGCGCTGGAGTTCTCCTTTAATATAACCTCTATTTGAGAGTCATTTTGAATTATATGGTTTCTTGTCAAATGTCTTTATTATTAAAGTACGGCATGAACATAACCTTTTCCACATCTGCGAGAAGGTCCTTTTACATAAAGTGTACAGTATGTCTATGATTTACATCTTTGTCAAGGGTCTATGCAAAAAGTTGCCATAAAAATAGACTCAGCACCTGGCATTTTAATTTGAATGAGTATTTTTACAGGGTGTGTCCTGGAACACTGTGCGCTACATGATCGGCGAGATCCAGTATGGCGGTAGGGTGACTGATGACTATGACAAGCGCCTCTTGAACACATTTGCGAAGGTGTGGTTCAATGAGAACATGTTCAGCCCTGATTTCTACTTCTACAAAGGCTACTGCATCCCCAGATGCAATAATGTGGATCAGTATCTCCAATATGTTCAGGTGAGATAGAAAGTTCCAATGAAACTGCTCAGTCAGTCTCTTTGGGATCAGTCGCTTCTATTTGTTTTGTCTCTTTAGAAGGAGGTGAGAAATTGAGGTGAGACTGTGTTGACAATTGTCTGTGTAGACAATGGTGGTTTATTACATAGCAGGGTGACTCCAATTAACATTTACAATAAAAATCTGCCAAAACTAACAAGTATTAATATTTACTTTAAAAACAACAACATTAAAATAGTACAATGATACCAAGTAATGTAATAAATTGATCCAAGCAGAAACAAATTCTGCACCTCCTCTGCAAGAGATAAATTATGCAACAGCTTTACTGTTAATAAGCTGTTAATGTAAATTTCAAGTGCATTACAAAGGTGTTCATTTCAGATTTAGTGAAAGTTCTTATTTTCTTCTCTCTCAGAGGTCTCTGGCAAATGTGCAATAAATGGTACCACTATAAAGACCTACCATCACCCCCCTTTCAGCAGAGTTGGTGCGAACATAACAGTAATTAATATTCAAGTCGCATCTGGCACAGTTTGTGCATGCTGACAGAAAGCAATCTGAAGACCAAAACACCAAAACATATATATATATATATAAACAGAAAAAGGCCAATCTTTCGTCAACTGTAATTTAACAAACAGAGAGAATAAAGCTGATTCATCAGGCTTGAAAATTGTGCAGCTCAATCAAAGCCAAATATATACAGTACACCACTTCATAATAGCCATTCCAGTGCAAAGAGGAACATAACCAGCCTCTCACTGACCTTATTCCTGTTGTACATTAAAGGGTTAGTTCACCCAAAAATGAAAATTAAGTCATTAATTACTCACCCCCATGCTGTACCAACCCCGTAAGACCTTCGTTCATCTTCGGAACACAAATGAAGATATTTTTGATTAAATTTGAGAGCTGTATAACTACCACATAGACTTCCGGGACTGGCTCTTGACGGCCCAGAAAGTCAATGAAGAAAATGTTTAAATATTCCATGTGACTACAGTGGCGCAACTATAAGTTTATCAAGCGACGACAATACTTTTTGTGCGAAAAAAAAAACCACAAAAATAACGACTTTATTCGACTTTTCCTTTTCTTCCTTGTTGGCCTGAAACGAGATTTCCACGACGCATGCACGAGAATTGCGATCTCCTTACACTACTTCAGTTCAGTTCTCGCGCATGCGTCGTGGAAATCGTATGGAAGTCTCGTTTCAGGCCAACAAGGAAGAAAAGGAAAAGTCGAATAAAGTCGTTATTTTTGTGTGTTTTTTTTTTCGCACAAAAAGTATTGTCGTCGCTTGATAAACTTATAGTTGAGCCACTGTAGTCACATGGAATATTCAGCCCGTTCTCATCCTTTAACGTCATATAGAACGCTATATGCAAAAACGGCGCTATACTACGCACATGGCACCCTTTATCGTTAATGTAACACGCGAACCCAAGACGTTATAAATCCTTTAGCGTGAATATGATACGCACACCCTACCCCACACCTAAACTTAGCCCTCACAGCACGTGTTATATTAACGATAACGGGTGCCATGTGCGTAGTATAGCGCCGTTTTGTCATATAGCGTTCTATATGACGTTAAAGGATGAGAATGCGTTGGAATATTTAAACATTTTCTTCATTGACTTTCTGGGCTGTCAAGAGCCAGTCCCGGAAGTCTATGTGGTAGTTATACAGCTCTCAAATTTAATAAAAAATATCTTCATTTGTGTTACGAAGATGAACGAAGGTCTTACGGGGTTGGTACAGCATGGGGGTGAGTAATTAATGACTTAATTTTCATTTTTGGGTGAACTAACCCTTTAAAGACAGTGAGTCATGTAAAGCAGTGGTGTCCTCGTGAGAGAAATAGTACAGCTGCAAGCAGAGTACGGCTGAACTTTATTCTGTCTGAGCTGATTGTGATGGATGTTTTTAGTCCCAACTCACAGCAGGATGATTCTCTCAGACATGATCTCTTCGAGCCATGTCTGTGCACTCACAGCGTACACTCCAGAGCTTTGTTCAGTATGTAACACGCAATGAGCTTATCATTATTAGTTAATGAAACCACTCACAAAAGCTCCTGAAGAAACATGTGAGACATTTTGCTTCAAAAAAGAATAAAGAAAATAAATGAAAAAAATATCTTTCGTTCAGCTGTTCAGTATAAAATCTCTAAGCACATGTTGTTAAGCTTTTGATGAATTATGATGAATGAGCGTGTAATGCGAAATGACTTGTATTGCTGGTACACAACACTGAATGCATGCGTGGATCAACTAATAAACATCTTTAATAATGATTGCTCATCAAAAAGGAAGAGATGTGGGAAAGCATTCATCCATTTATCAAAACTGATGCAGTATGCTTAAGCTTTCCTAGCTAATGAGAGTGAGCTCTCATAATGGTTGTTTATATCATGTGAAAACTGATCGCAAGACACTGATCACTTTATTTTTAGAATATTTAAATTTAGAATCAAAACATGGACCTTTATACACTAAAAAATAGCACATTTCTTAAGTATTTGCATCTATTTGATTTTTATTCAAATAATCATATCTTCAAAAGGAAATTATTATAATGGCTTAGAATCAGCAAAGTCATGTTAATTCTGAAAAAAAAAATCTGTTTAAAAGTATGAACATGGTATTAAAATGGCTAGCTGTGGAACAAGATTCAGTTAGTTAAAATGAATGAGATTGAAACTAGTTTGGTTTTATTAAAGGGGGTGGTTTATTGCTTTTTTTCTTTGCATGATTGTGTTTATGAGGTGCAATATACCATGTAATCGTGTTTTTTCTTTTTTTTAAAATCTTATTTTTCATAAATTTCACCTTTATTGTAAGCCGCTTTCTCCTCTGTCATTTGAACGACTGGTTGACTTCCTCTGAGTCTAAGAAAGCACTCCCCCAGAAACAGCCAGTGGGCTCAGATTGGTTAGTTTGGGCCGGTGTGTTGTGATTGGCTAAACTGTAGTGCACGTTGTCCATAAGGTTCCTGCCCATTACCTTTACGGGCAAAGTTGCATATGTGTTCCTGTCAAATATAAATAATGGTGTCGATACTGCAGTGTCAGTATGAGCCAGAATCAGTATGAGCCAGAATCAGACCCAGAAAGAGAGGCAAGCAGAACCTCACCACACACGGCTCTTACAAAATTCACGTCCATAATGTTTATACACGTTTGTCGTAGACACAAAATAGCATTACTAGTAGCCTAGTGGTTATAAAGCCAGCGCTGGCATTTGATAAAAATAAAACACAAGGCTATGTCTGAAATTATACAAGCAAATTAATTTAAAATGATTAAGTCTTAGCCTACTTACAGGTTGTGGCCCAACAACTGCTGCCTCTGGTTTTAAAGTTGAAACTGCTTCATGTTTTAGTAACAGTTTCTTATTGAATCTGGCATTGAATTCGTGGAGATTCTGGAAGCTGTCTTCCGTAAAATGCGCTGCACAGAGATAAATTACGATTGTCATTTTCAGGAACATAGTTAAACATAAATTGTGTCCATTGTTGACGAAGTACAGCATCCGTGGAAAGCCCGAACACAGAAGACTTGACAGCTGGGTGAAAATAACACACTTTTTTGCATATTCCGGAGGTAGGGTTGATGTAAATGGATGAGTTAGTGACGTCTAAAACCCGGCTATAGTCCCAATCGAGTCATTTTTGTGGGCGTTAAACTTCCCGATTTTTAAAAGACAGTATCTCTGCTTACATTGAACTTTTAGCGCTGCAACTTTGCAGATACTGTTCATGCACCAACAGCAACATTACACACTATTTAAAATGAAAAAAGTGAAATCGCAATCAACCCCCCCCCCTTTCAGCGCTGCAACTTTGCAGATACTGTTCATGCACCAACAGCAACATTACACATTATTTAAAATGAAAAAAGTGAAATCGCAATCAACCCCCCCCCCCCCCTTAATGATACATTTATAAGCTTATAGTTATTATGTATTAATTGTGTATTTCATGCTTTCGGTTTATCATTGCTGTTGCAGAAATCAGAAATATATCAAGTCAAGACACCTTTACTTATAGACTGTATTTTTACAATACAGATTGTTTCAAAAAGGGTTTACAGTAATAACAGGAAGATAATGTAACAAAGTTTGTTCCGACTTTACAGCTGATCTAGAAAAAAAAAGGGTGTCATAGTCATAGTAAGTTCAGAGTTGGTTCATTTCTGTTGTAAAAAAGTAATTAATTGTGTTAATGTATTTATACAGCAGCTTTGGAGAAAACAGTGATGCAGTTCAGTTCAGTTCTCATATAATGGTGTCAATGCTGGCAGATTAATATTATTGTTGAATATTAAGTGTTTCCAACTAAGCAAACCAAAGGCGACTTTGGCAAGGAACCAAAACTTCATCGGGTGATAAAATGGAGAATCCAGTTCTCCTCTGGCCAACGCACGAACAGTGTATGATTATGATTCAGGCAGAATTAGAAGTCAGATTGAGGTCAGATTCGATCAGAACATTCAGAATATTTATCCAGTTCCATGTGGTTGAAGGAGTCGGAGTCATCACACCGGTATGAAGATGTGTTTGTTGAAGATCAGTGCCAATGGCTGTCGTGTTGATGAGAACTTCACAGGAGAGTCTAATTCACAATCTCTGCTGACATTTCAGGGACGCATTGTGGTCGTGTCTAGGTTCAGATCCGTCCTCTGATCTGGATATGGCTCGGACTCGGCTGACTACTGTAAACCTTGGGATGAACAGAGAGACTAATATTAGCATAGATACCATTCTTCTTATGATGTAATAAGTACATCGATTCAGGTGTCAAAGGAAGGCAAGGTTTTCCCTGTTCCGGCTGAAAACCTTGACATGGTCTTTGAAAGTAAATCTTGTATTTAACGTTAATGTCCTCAATGGAACATGGCCAGCCTTGTTTCTAGTATTTACTCTCATTTACCACAGCCACATACTGTAATTTGTTTTATAGATGAAGGTTTTGCATGCATTACTGAATCATGCCTTTGTGGACAATCTCCAGATATTATAAACAAATATTTTAAAGGAATATTTTGGCTTTATTTCAAGTCAAGCACAAATGCATTTGTGCTATGATGATGCTGACCATGGAAATTATTTGACTTACAAGAAGTAAATGGTCGACTTTGAGGATTTAAAAGGAGAAATGTGGACTTTTCCCCCAACTGTTTAAATTTAGAGTCCTATTCCTTTTCTTGTATCATTGTGAATCATAAACGTTTACCAGTTTATGGTCATGACAATCGCATTAATGTTCATACCAATGTGCCTTGCTTTAACTGAGGGACAAATGAAAATAATACTCTTTGATAACCAATATGGTTCTGTAGGCAACATCATAACTCATACTCATACATCATAACCCAGAACATTCCTTTATTTGGGACTAAGATTATTATTTTTTTTTTTTTTTTTTGTCTCCTGAAGGGTCTCCCTACATATGACACCCCTGAGGTGTTCGGCCTCCACCCAAATGCAGACATCACCTACCAAAGCAAACTTGCCAAGGACGTACTAGACACTATCCTGAGTATCCAACCAAAGGACAGCTCCAGTGGAAGCGGTGAGACCAGGGAGGCGATTGTGGGTCGGCTAGCGGATGACATGCTGGAGAAACTGCCTCCAGATTTTGTCCCATTTGAGGTAAAGTTTCAGACTGGATAACAATGATGCAGCAAAATGTATGGTTGATAGAGAAAACTCAGAGCCCAATGGGAGCAAATGGCGTTTGCTGTCTGGAGCTTGAGTTCTGTGGGAACATTTTCAGGGTTGACGGATGGTGTTGAGGTCACAGATGCCTGTGCTAATGCTTTTTTTTTTTTTTTGGAAATGTTTTAAAACCCAACGGCAGTTGCTTATGAAACATAAAGACAGTAATTTGCTGTTACTCCCCTCTGATTGTTCGCCAATTAACGAGGCAGCAGAAAGAAAAAGGTGCCTTAGGGTGAAAAAGGGATTTTTGCTTTCATTATCTCTCACAGCGGACTGCAGAGAAGCAGATTTGTCTCAATCATGAGCTTTCCTAAAATATTTAAAACCCTTGCCCTGCTTTCTGGCAATTTTGAAACTCTATTATTAATAACAATAGCAAAAAGAGTGACTTTCTACATGTAAATAAAACATTGTGCTTTCTGCACCTACCATCCTGTTTACCCAGATCTGAAATGTGCTTCCAATTATGTCATGATGCACTTTACATTAAGCTATCACCACACATAGAAAGATGGCATTAAACTGCAATTCATTGAAAATAGTGTTTTTATACATTTCCAATTGTTCATAGCAGCAGAAAATCATGCAATTCATGGAGAAGAGTTTTACAACTGCAGTATAAAAAAGAAACACTTTTGGCATTTAAGAGAGCCGATTTGGCTGTCTAGATAATGGTTGTGAAGCAGTAGAATGTCAGATTTCAGTAGTCTGTTGCCTAAGTGCTCAGAGGACTCAAATTGAGGAGTTGCGCCCATGTAAACTGCGTCAATGCTAATATTTGTCACTGTCTCCTTTACTTGATTAACAATAAAAATTAATAGATCTAATAAACTAATAAATGACACAATAATACATTTAAACTGCATCATTTATCCAGGTCAGAGAGAGATTGATGAGCATGGGTCCCCTTCAGCCCATGAACATTTTCCTGCGGCAGGAGATTGATCGCATGCAGAGAGTGATTGTTCTGGTCAGGAACACGCTGAGTGACCTAAAGTTGGCCATCGACGGAACCATCATTATGAGTGAGAACCTGCGAGACGCACTGGACTGCATGTATGACGCCCGAATACCTGCACGCTGGAAAAAGGTTATAGTCCATTGCCTGCCTTTTATGTGTCAAATGTAGGACAATGTACACATCAAAAACACAAACCCCGTTGGGAATAGTTTTTAAACAAATGAATTATGACTTAAAGTAGCTAGTGTAGATATAAATGTCCTGATTAATTTCATTAATGTTCAGTCATGGTGTATATACCAATTGGACTATCTACATTCTTTAGGTCGGGGATGTTTTCTTGGCAAACTTTAGGCCCCTTAGTGCCAATTGGACATCGTTTAAATGCCACAGCCTACCTGAACATTGTTTCTGACCATGTCAATCTCTTTATGGCCACCATGTTCCCATGCTCTGGCTACTTCCAGCAGGATAATGCACCATGTCACAAAGCTTGAATCATTTCAATTGGTTTCTTGAACATGACAGTGAGTTCACTTAACTAAAATGGCCCCCACAGTCACCAGATCTCAACCCAATAAAGCATCTTTGGGATGTGGTGAAACGGGAGCTTCATGCCCTGGATGCTCTGGACAAATCTCCATCAACTGCAAGATCCTATTCTATCAATATGGACCAACATTTCTGAAGAATGCTTTCAGCACCTTATTGAATCAGTGCCAAGTAGAATTAAGGCAGTTCTAAAGGCGAAGGGGGGGTCAAACGGTATTACTATGGTGTTCCTAATAATCCTTTAGGTGAATGTATCATAACATACGATTTTGGAGCTAGTTTTATATAATGCATTTTGAAACACCATATCTGTACTAATATTCCCATATAGTTTCCCTTTAGTTAATGATATTATATATTGTAATGATTGTCCTATAAACTGTATTGTTAATCTCTTATGAGCTGTGATGAGCTGTGTCATCTTGAATGTGAAAAATCAAACCCAGAGGTGCAGGGCTTAAGTTTCTTAAACACCTCGTCAGCTCTCCTGCAGCAAAACAGCTTCATTTAACTCTGCTTTTCAAATGCTCCTCAAGCCGAACCAATCATGAGCTAATTGAAAATGCCTGCTGAATAACAATCAGGCTGTAACTTACCTTGCATCTGCACATGTGTTTATATGTGAATTTATAATGCCTGTTTGTGCGTGTAAATGCCCTGTTTTGTACTTTTACACTGTTGGCCTGTCCAAAATGTTTGGTATTTTTGTCTCAAGCTAAACGTATTAAACAGTTTTCTTGGAACAAAAAGGGTCAAACTTTTTGTTTTCCTGAAAATCTGCAAAAAGAACAAAAACATCATCTAATAAAAGAACCATAAAATTAGTCCATTTGACTATATAGACTATATTCTGAAGCTATATTCTGTGCTGAGCAGGCAGATTTTTAAGTTCACTATAAATCTTTCCCACAGTTGTTGTCATGCCCAATCAGTCTTGATACAAAGATATTGACTATAAAATCTTCACACAAAGAGCTCTTTTACTTTATGGTGTTTTTAGTCAGTGCTTGACAGCCCAGGTCAGGGTGAAAATCCTGTGTGTATCTGTTTGTGTCAGCTGGAGTTCAACCATCAGCCATATGCCTCAAGCATCCCTCTAAGATCTGGATTTGCTAAGTGTCACTCTGACTTTGTTCGTGTTAACTGTGGTTCTGCTCTGCTGACCTTCTGCCGATGTGTGTGTGTGTGTGTGTGTGTGTGTGTGTGTGTGTGTATCCAGGCCTCCTGGGCTTCTACCACATTGGGGTTTTGGTTCACAGAGTTGCTGGAGCGTAACCGGCAGTTCCACTCATGGATTTTTGAGGGACGACCCAACTGCTTTTGGATGACAGGCTTCTTCAACCCACAGGGCTTCCTGACAGCTATGAGACAGGTGGGTAACATGAACACTTCTGCTTAACGCACACTTGTACTCATTTCCCTCCCGATCTGTTGATCTGATCGTTTTTCCTCAACAACAAGTTTTAATTTTGTCCTTTAGGAGTTAGATGTTAACCCTTTAAAGCCTAGAGTATCTTTTGATGTATATTTGATATGCAAATGTCTAAGGCCTTCAAATTATCAACAAAACCTTGATAAACAACCTGTTGTACACTATCTGCTACCCTCTGATAGTTTATAAATTTTTCGCAATTAAAAGACCTTTTAGTTAAAAAAAGTACACAAAAAGTTATTTTTATAAAGTAAACGTACAAATAATTTTGAAACTGTTAGTAATATTTCAAGATAAACATTTACTGGAAGCTACTTTAGGTTTATTTGATTATCCATAAATCCTGTTTTCATCAAAAAAAAAAAAAAAAAAATGATTTGCATGAAAAACATGATTGATGACAATAAAAAAAACGATTGTCTTTCAAGTATGATGCATCATGATTTTGAGGAAGGTTTATTTATACAAACATCTCTTAATCATCATTGTATAACAGTGCATGAAATGTTATGCCCCCACAATAAAAAATACAGATCATTAAGCATTTAAATTTCATCGTAATAGTCATATTATTGGGAGATAATGTTAGGAGTGACCTATTTATATGAATTATGTAATATTCTGCATTACTGTTATAAAAAAAAATGTAATTGATTTACATTATCAGCTATCAGAATTTCATTTTACTTTCTAGCCATATAAATATCAGCAAATGCACTAATTGCATCTTTTTGCACAGTTTGGGCCTCTGAATATATATTAAATTCTAAATTATCAAGTGAGGTGCTCACTATATCATATGAGCCAATAAAGCCTGATGTATCAAATGTGATACTAAACAAAACAAAAAAACCCACCTATGCAAACTTTAAAAATGTTTTGTCTAAAGGCTGAATAAACTGTTCCTGTTAAAACAGTTTGGGCTGTAAGGGAACTGCTCAGTGGGGTGCATTCTAGCTATTGCCTTTGGGGTAAACAGCTTGCATGAAACAGGATTATTTTAATTAAAGGTGCAATGTGTAACAAAGTTGAGTATCTATTAACAGAAATGCAATATGACATCCATAACTATGTTTTCAGTGGTGTATAAAGAACTTACTTAATTAGCCGTAATGTTTTTATTACCTTAGAATGAGACATTAATAGCTCCATAACCGAGGGAATCCCCTTCTATGAAGGTCGCCATGTTGTGACGTCATATTCCTACCGTAGCCGAACGCGAACAAACAGCGCTACAGAACGCGTTTCATCACTACCTTGAAAGAGAAGTAGCGGAAAGCTGGAAGCTAGCCTTACACTCCGTGAGTAGTGACTTTTCCCTTGTGAGTGGTGTAAAATATGTAGTTGGGATTGTTTCATGTAACTTAGTTCTCCCTCGCTGTGTTATGGGTTTGTTATGTTGGGGATAGATGTGCTGTTACGTTCGTGAGACAGCTGATGATTAGTATTCATGTCATTGACCGTAAAACAGTACGTTACAGGAATCACTAACCCGTCGATAGAGACTTTTACTAAAGTCTTTTATCACTAAAGTCGATCGCGAAGAATTTTAAAAATCAGAGAAAAAAAGCCTATTGTGTGTAGTAAATAGTATCTATGGGATGCGGAGATGACATGATTGTAACAGCGCGCGCAGTTCCGACCTTTGGACTCATGCAGACGCGTCCCAGCTCAGCCACAGTAACAGCTCATATTAGCCAGCTAAACTATTATACCCTGTTAGAAAAAATATATAGCTGCTCCCTCGCTGTATTATGGGTTTGCTACAGTATGTGGGGAGAAATGTGCTGCTGGTTACGTTTGTGAGACAATCAGCTGATTATTATTTTATTAAATTATATATTAAAACCCTTGATCCTCACCTGACTATGGCTTTGTAAACAGACAGTATTCATGATGTGGTTTATAATGGACTGTGGTACAGAAACAGTGACAATGTTACACACTCTTGGCTTACTCTGGCTATTCTCTGCTGTCTCAGCCGACGAGATGTTTGTCCCGTTTTAGCAACCGTAGCTTCTTCGAAAGGGAGGGGTGAGCAGTGGGCTGAGCCCTTAGTGCAAACCTGGTGCAAACTCGCAACCGAACCACTAGATGTCGCTAAAAGTCACACATTGCTCCTTTAATATTGGGCACCCATCCTGTTTTCTGTTCTCAGCTGCGTTTCTGTGCCAACACCTGCAGCTCTGAGAGTAAAATTAAGGGAAAGAACCCAGGCGCTTCATTGCGGGATACACTAAAAATGCCTGATTATTTATATATATATATATATATATATATATATATATATATATATATATTTATAATTATTTATTTTTTTTATTTATTTTTTATTTATTGATCTATCACACAGTATATATCTGTCGCTTTAATTGAAGGCCAGGGAGGCATGTTTAACTTGGTTTGAGTTGAATAACGATATATATATTGTGTGAATTTTATTGAATTACTCATACTATATATATTTATATTTTATGTTTTTTTTTTCAGTTATATTATATTGAATTGTAATTATACATAGCAGATATACTCATTAATCATGTCTCTAACTCAACAGGAGATTACTCGTGCTAACAAGGGGTGGGCGTTGGACCGTATGGTTCTGTCTAATGAAGTTACTAAATGGATGAAGGATGACATCACGCAGCCTCCTTCAGAGGGGGTGTATGTCTATGGCCTCTACCTGGAAGGGGCCGGCTGGGACCGCAGAAACTGCAAGCTCATTGATTCCAAACCCAAAGTGCTGTTCGAGATGATGCCTGTGGTCAGGATGTACGCAGAGAACAATGGTGAGTTTTAAATATAAATAAAACACTTTAATAATGCTTTAAGAATACCTCAATACTTTAAAATGCAAAGACAAACAGCAAACATTTGGTAAAACTGGAAGGGAAACATTTCAAATAAAGGAGTACAACAACAAAATGCCATTTACAACTAATGGATAACCTTCTGATATTCCATCAGAAATAAATTACAAGAAAGAGGTGAAAAATGAAAGTGGGATGTTGTGTGGCACACTTTGTGGACCCAAGTTCTAAAGTCTGATTAATCTCCAATATACAGTCGCTGGTTGTAGAATAATCCCAGATTACCATCTATAACCAGCCGATTCTAACTATATCTATATTTGGCTGAAACAGTAGAATGCTAGAGCATTATTTTTAGCATGCTAGAGCAGTTTCCCCAAACCCTGTTCCTGGAGGCACATCAACAGTAGACATTTTAGATATCACTCTTCCGTGTTTGATTAGGAAGAGTTTGAAAAAGTGTAGAGTTGGCTTGTCTCCAGGAACAGGGTTGGGAAACACTCTGCTAGAGATATAAACTTTTTGGTAACACTTTACTTGAAAGGGGTGTGAATAAGACAGACATGACACCTTCATAATTATGATATGACACAATGGCCTCATGACAGCCAATGTCAAAACCAACCACCTGACAGTTTATTGTAATGTTAACCCATAAACACAAAATTAAACTTGGTTTCTTAAAGGATTAGTTCACTTTTGAAAAAAAAACTTTTGCTGATAATTTACTCACCCCCATGTCATCCAAGATGTCCATGTTTTTCTTTCCTCAGTCGAAAAGAATTTAAGGTTCCCTTTCGTAGTCACTTCGAGTTACGTCAGAAGTGACGGAGATTGGGGGTTTCGCATAGAAAGCCAATCCTCTTCGAGTATTTAAAAACGAGCCAATGGCATGCAATGCCTTGGGGCTGCGGAAATTTGCATAGCGTACTCCGCCCTACTCCGTGAGTATAAAAGGAGGAAGTGAACGCAACCGCAGTATGTTTTCGCTTCGGAGCCAAGAGAACCTCTTCACTCCTGAAAGCTATTACAAGACTCTTCGAGACGAGCGTCCTCTTCAGTGTTGGTGTGACGGCGGTACCCAGCGAGTTTCTGCATTGCCTGCGATCTGTGCAGTGGTCTGCCAGACTTTGCGCTTCTCCCTGGTCGCCTCAGCGCTGAAAGAGTGAATTTCCTCCTCTCTGTAAAAGAGCTACACGCGGCACGTCTTTTTAAAGACGGTTCGCCCGTGTTCTTCTGGATGCGGTCGATTTCTGTCGTCATCTGATGGTCGCGATCGCTGCTCTGTATGCCTGGGCAATCAGCATGCAGCAGCAGAGTTCGTGGATGACTCATGTTCCTGCTATGGGGACATGACCATCTCCACACTGAGGTTAAAAAAAAATAAAAAATCTCACTAGAGTGAGAGCCCTGGTCCCCCTTACTCGATCGGCTTCCTTCACGAAAGGGGGCCCGTCGACCGGGGACCCGGCGAATTAACGGTGACGATGTGGCATAAAGCCCCGACGATTTCTCGGGCCACACCTCCCGCCTCAGTGCGTGAGCCAGCGAGCGTTAGTTCGATTCAGTCGGCTGCCTCTTCAGTGGTACCGGCTGCTTCGAGCAGCGCTCCAGATGATGATGTGATGTCGATCGCAGCATCACTAGGCGGGCTACAGTCCTCAGGAGATGAGGATGCGGCTGCACTGCCCCTTCGGGAGAGCCAGCGCTGCCCGTGTCGGATCCCGAGCTGACGGCATGCTGTCTCAAGCCGCTGGGAGTATTGGGTTAGAGTGGCATCCTCCATTCTCCCCCGATCTCTCACGGAGGGATAATTGGTTTTTGGACAAAGCTGCCGCCGCGAGGCCACGGCCAACTCCATTGCCTTTTTTTCCCCGAGCTGCATGCGGAGTTATCGCGCTCTTGGGGGACTCCTCTGTCCACTCGAGAGCGCGATCTCTCCCCCGCCTTTCCCTCCTCGATGGGGGGGCCGCCCGTGGGTGCACTGGGATGCCCCCGCTGGAGCGTTCTGTTGCGATACAGCTGTGTCCACAGAGCGCCTCCTCCGTGGTCCTCCTAAGCACCCATCCAAAGCCTGTAGGTTCTCGTCTGCCATGGCGGCGCGTTCCTATAGAGCGGCGGGACGGGCGGCCTCCGCTTTGCATGCGATGAGCACTGTGCAAGCGCAGATGCTCAGAGATATGCTCGAGGGCGGGACTGATCCAACGGCATTCGAAGATTTGCGGTCCGCCACTGACCTTGCTCTCCAAAAGGGCAACGAAAGTGGCCGCTCGCGCCGTTGGTCAGGTGATGGCCACTAGTGTGGTCCAGGAGCGTCAACCTGGCAGACACTCGGAGCGCTGAGCGGATTCGTCTGCTCGACGCCCTTCTCTCCCAGGTTGGCCTTTTTTGGCGGTGCAGTCGAGAACTCTTGCCCAGCAGTCTCCACTGCCCAGGAGCAGACGGAGGCAATCAAACATGTTCTGCCCCGACGACCAGCTGCTGCCTCCAACCAGTCGTCGGCACAGATGCCTCCCGCTGCTCGCCGCCGAGGACGCTCCCCCGCGGCTCCCCTGCCTCCCGCCCCGCCCCAGCAGCAGCCTTCATCCGGGCCACGGCGTGGAGGAGGCCGCCGGCAGGCGTCACAGCCCCTCAGGCGCACACCCCGCTAACGCCAGGTAAGCGATGATCCTGATACGGGCTGCTCAGTGATGGAGTTGAGTTTTTCCCCAGGAGGCGGGAGCAGGCCCCCTCCTGCCCCCGGTGGAGGGCCGGGGGGAAATCTTTCGTTTTCAGTTCCCGCTGCTCGCCCATGGGTGGGCAGCGCCCTGAGTTTGGTTAAGAAAGACTTGACATCATCACTGAGCCCACAGACTGGAATGAGTGCGCTCGACGTTCCAGTGCGTCAGCCCACACATTCCTCTCTGTCTCTGAGGGCGCGGAAGGGTGCGAGTGTCGTCCCCGGGCTACGCCAATCCCTCCCCCTCTGTCGCCAGACCCCCCGGCAGAACGGACCCCTGTGGAACGCTCCGCTTTCCCTGGTCCCTTCCGTCGGGGAGCGGGCTTCGACGCATCCGAGCGGGGTCATCCCTCCACGCGTGCCAGTCGACCCGCCACGCTGCCCTCCGGGGGATGTCTGTGGTTCACATGACCCCGTTGGCTCACTTCCTGGAAGCCTGGCTAGTGCTTCCCGGGATATCCCGCGGGTCATCAGAACGATCAGATTCGGCTACGCGATTCAGTTCGCACGGTCTCCTCCCCGCTTCAGGGGAGTTCGCTCCACGATAGTTGGTGGCAATGCCCCACTCCTGAGAGCGGAGATTGCGACCCTGCTGGCGAAGGGTGCAATCGAGATGGTCCCTCCAGCCGAGGTGGAGTCCGGGTTTTACAGCCCCTACTTCATTGTCCCCAAGAAGACCGGTGGGTTACGACCGATCCTGGACCTGCGCATTTTGAACCGTTCTCTCCATCGACTACCGTTCAAAATGCTCACGGCCAAACGCATTTTTCGAATGTGTTCGGTATCAGGATTGTTGCAGCGATCGACCTGAAGGACGCGTACTTCCATGTGTCCATCTTACCGACACAGCCGTTTCTTCGGTTGGCCTTCGAGGGCCAGGCATATCAGTACGGCGTTCTCCCATTCGGGTTAGCTCTGTCCCCTCGCGTCTTCACGAAGATCGTCGAGGCAGCCCTTGTTCCCCTTCGCGAACACGGGGTTCGCATCCTGAATTATCTCGACGACTGGCTGATACTAGCACACTCTCGAGCTCAGCTTTTGCGAACACAGAGACTTGGTGCTCCGCACCTAGCCCGTTTGGGCCTTCGGGTCACCGGGAAAGAGCAAACTTTGCCCCGTGCAGAGGGATCTCTTTTCTCGGCATGGAGATAGACTCGGTCGCCATGTCCGCGCAGCTCACGAACGAGCGCGCGCACTCACTGCTGACTTGTCTTCGACAGTTCGAGGGCAAGAGTGCGGTTCCACTGAAACTATTTCAGAGGCTCCTGGGGCATATGGCATCCGCGGCCGCGGCAACGGCGCTCGGTTTGCTTCATATGAGACCGCTTCAGCTGTGGCTTCGCGATCGAGTCCCGAGGTGGGCATGGCATCGCGGCTCGCTCCGAGTCCCAGTGACTCCGGCATGCCGCCGAACCTTCTTCCCGTGGTCGAAACCTCAGCTTTTTACGGACAGGTGTCCCTATTCAGCGAGTTTTCAGACATTCTCGTCGTCTCCACGGATGCATCTACCACGGGTTGGGGTGCCATGTGCAATGGGCATGCAGCCGCCGGTTCCTGGACAGGAGCCAGCGCCTCATGCACATCAATTGCCTCGAGCTGCTGGCAGTACGACTCGCCCTGCACCGCTTCAGAGCGTTGCTCAAGGGCCAGCATGTGCTTGTCCGCTCAGACAACACTACGGCTGTAGCGTACATCAACCACCAGGGGGGTCTACGCTCGCGCCAGTTGTCGCAGCTCGCCCGCCACCTCTTGATATGGAGTCAAAAGCACCTGAGGTCCCTTCGTGCAGTTTGCATTCCTGGAGACCGGACTGGGCAGCCCACGAGCTGTCTCGGGTCCGTTCCCATCTCCGGCGAATGGCGACTCCATCCCCAGTCGGTCCAGCTGATTTGGACCAG